>JAKSZP010000417.1:0-82932 GCA_022478985.1 Massospora cicadina | reverse complement strand
GGAAAGATTGAAGGGGAGAAACCCTGAGGGAGTCAATAGAGGCCGCTGAACCACAATTGTTGGACAAGTCCCAAAAAGGATCTCTGAGCTATAATGAGTGATTAAGCCTCAGAAGGAGAAGTTGTTGGTCTGCTGAATTAGTTGGTTGCCCTGCAAATTTATAGGGAAAGGTCACCAATGATTGTGAAAAATCAAGGGTCAGCAGTCTTCATACTGTTTGGCCTGGCACACTAATGGATTCACCTAGTATTGAGAGTGAAAAATTTTCAACAGATATTATCAAAGATTTATTCAGGATTTTGTAAGAATTGTTAAGCCCCTCTTCCATTTGCTGAAGGATCTGAAAAGAGAATTCGTTTGGAGTGAAGAGGCTGAGAGTTCTTTTGATAAATTATGCCAGTAGGTAGTAGATTCTCCAATTATGAAATATCCAAATTTTGATTGAGTCTTTATAATACAAACTGATGCTTCATCAACGTCAATCAGCGCCATCCTGAGCCAAGTGGATGAACTCAGGGACGAACATCTGGTAGCATGCGTGAGCCAGACACTCTCAGCCACTGAGAGGAATTACTCCATGACTGAGCATGAATGCTTTGCGGTAATTTTCCCTGTAAACAATTCCAGGTGTATATTCATGGAATGCACCACAAAGTGGTGACGGACCACTCCTTATTGCATTGAATACACAATTTAAGAGAACTGGAAGGATGACTGGCCTAATGGGTATTAAAGCTACAGGCTTACAATTATGAGATAGTCCACAAAGCTGGAGGTTCTCATCAAATGCGGATGGCATATCATGGTTACCAATGGTCCAGGTGGTATACCAGCAAGTGGATGAGCTATTCCAGAGAATAGTCAAAGGAAACCTGGGAACAATCCCCAAGGAATCCAAGGTGCACTTCTGAAAGCGATGGAAAATACTGAGACCATGGATGGACAAGTTTTCAAGATTGATTGATGAGAAATGATTACTATTTCTAAAGCCGTCAGAATGAGTGGCTATTATTCAAGCTGCTTATAAATTTGTTGGGCACAGAGGCCTAAGGAAGATGACTAATCATATTCACCAGTATTATTACTGGGAGTCCATCAACTATGATGTGGCATATTATCTGGCTTGCTATGTGGAGTGCCAATTGCACAAACCTCATAAGAACTTGACTGGATACTGACTGAGTTACCCTGGATTTTCTTGGCATATAGTGTTTACTGATATGATGGGATCACTAACCATGAGTACCAGGGGAGTAAAATACATCATAGTTGCGATTGACCATATGACAAGATGGGTCAAGATGAAGGCCCTAGCAAAAGTAGATGCTAAAAGCACCTCAAGGTTTATACTGGATCAAAAAGTATATCAACATAGATGCCTGCAGGTCTTTCTGAGTGATAATGGAACAAATTTCATGTATCATATGGTCCCACGATTGAATGAAATTATGTGGATTTGAGGAGTCATGTCTGTACCATACTGGCTGGAGACAAACGGACTGGTGGAATGAGTTTATGGGACTGTCAGGATTTCTCTAAATTCTCTTGTCTCCAAAAATTCTACTCAATTGATTCTCCCAGATCATTGGAAGGAGAGCATAATCTAACTAAATCTATCAAGGTTAACGATCAATCTCATCCCAGTTAATTGATTGAAGATTTGATTGCACAGAGATTAATTTGCTCTGATAGATTACAAGCCATTTTGAAGCCTATAAATATCCCATCCTTTCATTAATAAAATTTAGGTAGAATTACAACCTGTTTTTACTTTAATTTATCACTTTTTGGAAAATCCACTCGTTGTAATCTTGAGAGAAAACCTTCCCCATTGGAAGTGTAATTCAGAACTTTCATACTGGTGCTCAAACAGGGTCACTCTGAGTTACGCACCAGTGAAAACATCAATCACTACCATGTATTCTCATTTTTTTCCTGAAGAAGCTCAAGACCATGAGCAAGGCAGTATATTATGATGGGTCCGTTTAATTGAAACTCAAATCCCAATATTACCCTCCACGTTGGAATTTTGTGCCAACTTGGAATTTTATGGTCCTAACTTAAACTTTACCTCAGACTTTCAAATACCACCTGAGGTTTTATAGAATATTATTAATCAACTGCTTGAAGGGGCCTTAATCCCTGGAATTCGTTCTTCCTGATCTCAATCTAATGCCATACCCACTATTTTGTGAGAAGTGTTGTAAACCTCCCAAATGCCAGGAATTGGCCCCGAGCAATACTTGCACCAGCTTGTACACCCTACCTTATACCATATATTACCAGTAGTGGGAATGCACCATTAAGGGATGCTCAATTTACTAGTAGGACTTCAGTCCTTGAATAATCATGTTTCTGAATTTTTCAAGTCTTCCTCTGAGTTTAGCTGAGATAATCATGATGCCATCATTGGTAATCAGACCCTTCTCAATGAAATACATCAACAGCTTATTCAGCTCAATATAGTGATGTCCAATTTTATTGATGTACAGTTTATAGAGCGAATTCAAGAGATTTAGAGAGAATGGAGAGAGAATATTTCCCAACTCTCCAAGCGTAGTCAATCATTTGAAGAGGAAATTAGAACCCATCTCTTCCAATTGGAGAAGTTGTACTCAGGAATTCAATTCTGGGTCAATGAGGTAGAGAAAACCACTGGAGCTATGGGCCCACCTGGGTGAAAAGGATCACGTGGACCTCCCAGTGCTGATGATCCTCGTGGACCCCCTGGGAATATAGGGCCTCGTGGAATGCCAGGCGTGGAGGGACCTCAGGGACCTCCAGGTGCTGATGGGCATTCAGGATCCCTTCAACAAATTGACTCTCTCTTGAGTATGATGGACCGCTAGCATGAGCAATTCTATAAATTGGCCAATGAGTGTAACTTAACCCCCCATTGGGTACCAATAAATCCCCTCTTGTCACTTCAGTATTTCTCTGATGAGTTGATCAATCTGGGTAAATGGGTAAAGTACACCTATATCATGCTACATGCTTGCAAATCTAAAAGGGAAATGCTCCAAGCGAAGATTGAGACGCTGGAACTCAAGTACAATGCTCAGCAGGAACAGAATTTCAAGTTATCTTGTCAATTAGATGAGAAAGTGGGGCATGCTGATCTGAATCGTCAGATTAGTGAAATTTGTACCGAAGCCTCTGGTCCTTTTCCTCAATTTTCTTCCCAAGCGTTGGACTCCAACTCTTATGTTTCCACTCAACTGGAACAACCTGGACTGCATGATTTGACCAAAAATGCTCCCATGAGTTTCAAACTGGTATTCAAGAACAAGTACTCCTGGGGTAATGCAGTATTATCTCCTTCCTCTATATTTGTGAAAAGGCGCTAAGTGAGGCCACAGATCACCAAAAGATGAATACTTGCCAAATTGCCTTACTCGTTTGGCTCAGGTTATCATGGTACCCCACTTGATGACTTGCTCTACTTGGTCTCAGGTTAAAGAAGCGTTAATCAAAGAATTTGGGAATGAGCAAACTCTATCCTCTCAAAAACAGGCTTTTATGGGTATACAACCCCACCAAAATGAATTCATTAAAGTCTTCGCTCATCAGTTCTATAGGGAAGCTCAGACTCTAGTAGCCTGTGGTCAGTTAAATTTGGATGATGCAATTATGGCCATTATGTCAGCTTTTTCTTCCAGAACGCAAATGCAAGTTTATCTAATCAGTGAAAAAAAGAATTGCCGAATTATCTTGGACATTAAGGAGTCCTTATTGGAATTTCCTCCTCAATTCTCTGAAAAACCCCAAGTTTTATGAGTCTACTAGACCTAGTCGCCCCAAAGTTTACGCTATACCTGAGAATGCTAGAGGCGATTCAGTGTAACTATTGTCATTGATATTTTCATACTGAGAATCGTTGTTTCAAAAAGAAATCGGATGAGTAGAAGAAATAGGATAAACCTAATAAGATTCTTCACCATGATAATAATATGAGTCACAGCAAGAACATCAAAGCCCTGTCAAGTATAATAAAGACAAACATTCTTCTTATTCCTTGCCCTCATTGTTGACTTTATCCTCTCAGTTCAGAAGCACCATTAATTGTATTGACTTTCAAGTGATCAAGTCAATACTAAAGCTATCATAGTTATGGGATCTACAGTGAATGTCGTCTCATCAAAATTTATCAAGCAGATCAAATTAACCCACGATATCTCTCGCTTTGAAGAATATGGTACAGCCAGACCTCAGAGTACTCGGTTAATTATAGCTTTTTCATACCTTCCCCTGAAAATTGGGAAAATAACTTTTACAATCCCTGCCATCTTACTCAATAACTTGGGTTATGACCTACTTTTGGGGACTAATTTTTTACAAGAATTCGATGGAATTATTACTTACCCCAACTCATAACTATCTCTCTTGGGGTATAGAGTTCCCTTACTTTTATACAAACATGCTCCTGCATGACGTCAGGTATGTCTGATAGAAGGAACCAAAAGGTCTTATTCCCTTCAATATCACGTTGAAGACTCTCATGTAAAATTACCCCCACTTTGGCAGATATTGAAGAGGGGATGCCTATTTTCTCCCCCAAAAACTTAGTATTCCGCCATAGTCACAGGTAATTGTAAATACTTCTTTGCATTTTTCAATTCCAAAGTGACATTTGCTTACAAGTCCAAGGCATTTTCAACCCTTCTGCTAAAGAACTCTTACCTTGTCCTGGAGTATTGAATTATGCTTATTCAGGATCATTATCTATCTTACTGGCAAACATTACCAACAAGCTGAAATTGGTAAATCAAGAACATCCTATTGCTAATGTCAAGTTACTGCCCTACCTTGGATCAATGCTTTCTTTAGGTTGTTGGCTGGATCAACTTATTTTTTGGCCATGAACTTAGCCAGTAGATACTGGCAGGTCGAGCTATCCCCAGAAGACCATGTTAAGTGTGCCCTGATATCGAGTAAAGGTTTGTTTGAACCAACTAGTATGCCCCAAGGATTAAACAATGCCCAGAAACTTTCCAAAGGGCCATGGATGGTGTGTTACAGGACCTAAAGCTTACTTATGTTCTGTATATCTTGACAATATTAATGTGTTTTCCAAAACTTTCACCGAGCATTTGGACCATCTAAAAGAAGTTTTCAGACAAATTTGGAGCTCTTCTTTAGAACTCTAATCCTACAAATGTTCATTCTTCCAAAATGAAATGGAATTTTTAGGACATCAGGTCTCAGCTAGAGGGATTTGATCCCTCTCAGACAAAATTCAAGCCATCCAACGAATGCCTCCTCCAACCTCTCTGCGGGATATTCAAGACTTTCTTGGCATGGTTGGGTATTACTGGCAATTATACCCAAATTTGCTGATATGGCTGAACCATTATTCCACCTGTTGCAAAAAGGAGTGCCCTTCAAGTGGGGTTCTGCTCATGAACAGTCATTCAATTATTTATGAACTGCCTTGACAAGGCACCTATTTTAATTCATCCTCATTTTGACAAGCCTTTCTTTTACATACAGATGCAAGTAATGTTGCTATTGAGGCTATCTTATCCCAGTGTGATAAAGAAAAGAATGATCATTTTGTTGCTTTCTATAGAAAAACCTTGTTTAAAGCTGAACGGAATTATAGTGTCACTGAGTGGGAGTGTTTGGCTGTAATTCTAGCAATCAAGCACTTCCATCCCTTATTATATGGTAACCATTTAACTTCTAGAACCAACCATTCTTCTTTAAGATGGTTACAGAACATGAAGGATCCTGATGGGAGATTGACCCGTTGGTCTTTAAGGTTGCAAAATTACAATTTTCAACTGTTCATTGTTCAGGTGCTCAATATATAAAAATGAATGTCTGTATGTTTATTTGTCCCGATTGCCAAGTTTGACCTTGGAACTAGAAAAAGAAGAATGCCTATATAATTTCATTGGATGACCTGAGCTGTGGGATTGAGAAACTGAATAGGATTGAGTTTTTATAAAGTCAATTACCAAAGATACCATGATTTGGGATGGAGTTTTTTATAAGAAAGTCAAATCCAAATGATTGTCCTTTTTGCACCCAAACTCTAGGTTCCACGCTGTAATGGAAGGTCATAAACAAGTCAGCCATAGTGGATTAAAGAAGACTCAAGAATGGTTGAAAACTTGATACTATTGGAACAACATGACTGAATTCATTAAAGAAACTCTTGACTTGTGTTTTATTTGTAAAAGCCATAGAACTACCTGTCAGGATCTAACCAGATGAGTCCTTCTGATAGTATCCAAAGTAGGGGTTTCAGTTAGTCAGGTGTTATTGCCAGTTAATTGCTAGTTTGATACTATTTAAGATATAAAAAATACTAATCGTTTTAGGGTCAGCGGATTCCCAGTTTGGCACTGCTATCAAATTATGAATGTGGGAATTACCGGTGAAATGCTGCTGTATTCAGTTACCAGCATCTAACAAATGAAATTGCTAACTATAGTTTGAGTGAAATCCCGGTGGAAAGCTGCTGTATTTGGTTACCAGCATCTAATGAGGATTTCACTAATTATATCTCGAGTTGGCAAAATCTTATCCCTGCACCAACTGCCATAAGAAATAATTGTGGGATTTTCTGGCGGAAAGTTGACATATTCGTTAGCAATCATTCGGGAAATTGTAACTAATTTGGAGCACTGGCAACTCATGCCGAGGATGCTCAAAGTCCTATTTATTTATAAATTTATATACAATTGATCAGCAATTTATGCTGAGGATGGATTGACCTAATATTAATAATTTGGTGATCAGTTGAGCAGATCTGAAGAGGGAATTGCTATGAAGTATAAATGAATAGTTTATGATCTGATAGAGTTTTGGGATCAAGAGGCTGATGGGATTTCCAGCAGATGATTGGCCAAAGAGCACTTGGGCGCAGTAGCCCTAGAAGTAGTATAAATAGTTGATTCATTCCATCCTAATAAACATCTATCTTGCACCATTCTTAATTTTATTTGATGGTGGCTTAGAGCAGCTAGAGTAGGAGTAGATAGGTTAAGGATCCCTGATAGGTGCAGGTGATCATGCCAAGGGGTTAGCCGGTGCTGCTGGCCCCAATGCCAATGAAGGCAAAATAGCAAAGGGCCACCATTCTTCATACTGGTTGGCCTGGCACACTAGCGGAGCCCAAAGTCAATTTTGCAACATTGGTGCTCACTACAGGGGGCTTCACTGGTGGGCTGCTTGAGTAGTTGGAGGTTTCGGTTACAGAGGGGTGAAAGCCACTGGTTTGGACCAGCGCTCCTTTGAGAGGGTGATGGGAGGCCTTGACCCACCATCGGGGTGGGTCACAAAGAAGGATATCATCTGGTTAAGTGGAGGGCAATGTCAGGATTTTAATCAGATTAATCCTTCCAATAGTATTTAAATTAGGGGTTTTGGTTAGTCAGGTTTTATAGCCGTCTAATCGCCTAGTTAGACACTATTTTATGTTTAATGTTCTTCAAGTTTAGGATTGACAGAAGATGCATTTGCCGCTGAAATACTTTCTGAAGGTCGATGTGGGAGTTTCCAGCGTAAAGCTTATAAATCCATTATGACTCACCCAAAATGTCTCTGTTGTCTAATTTGGAGCACCGGTGACTCATGCCAAGGATGCTCTAATTCCTATTATTTACGAGTTTATATACAATTGACCAGCAACTTATGCTGAGGATGGATTGACCTAATTTAATATTCAATGACCAGATGAGCAGATCTAAGAGGGAATCGCTATGAAGAGTTTACAATCTGATAGAGGTTTTGGAATCAAGAGGCTGATGGGTTTTCTGGAAGATGATTGTCCAAAAAACACTTGGGCGCAGTAGCCCTGAAAGTAGTATAAATAGTCGTTCATTCCCTCCTAATAAACATCTCTCATTTGCCATCTCTCCTGTTTGTTTAAAGTAGCTTGGTGCAACTATAGTGAGGAAGATGGTATAAGAGATCCCTGAAGGTGTGGGTGATCATGCCTGGAGTGGCCGGTGCTGCCAGCTCCCATACCTCCTCCTTATGAGGAACCAGTGGGAACCTGGCCAGCTGGCTACCAGTGGGTGAGCTGCATAGCCACCAACCCTAGCGGGGTGCAGCATGGGAGGTGCCATAGCCACCCAAGAAGGGGGATGGACTCGCTGGGGCATGCCCAGATGGGTTGGCGAAGGGTCGCAAGGGTGGGGCAGCGTGGGAGTTCCTGAGCCGCCCAGGAAGGGGGCAGGACTTTCTGGGGCACACGCCAAGGACACCTGGGGCTAAAGGCGAAGCCATTGGTGGTTAGTTGGTAGGTTGGACACAGGAGTTATAGGGGTTGGTACGCCAATGAAGGCAAAATAGCAAAGGGCCACCAGTCTTCATACTGGTTGGCCTGGCACACTAGCGGAGCCCAAGGTCAATTTCGTGACACTACTAATCCTACCTATCAACATCAAGTTATTTCCCCCAACTAAAGCATTTGAGGTGGTCAGCATTGATATTGTAGGTCCTTTTTCTGGGGGATTGCATGGACATCAGTATATTATTATGGCTGTTGACCATTTAATTAATTGGGTTGAGGCCATTTCTACTGCCACCCCCTTAGCTAAGACTACGGCACTATTCCTATACCAGCATATCATTTCTCAACATGGGTGTCCCAAAGTCTTTATGTCAGATAATTAGACTAACCTCACCTTGCAACTTATACAGGAGTTATCTAAATTATATAACACTGATCAGCGATTTGTTGTTCAGTACAATTCATCTACAAATGGGGCTATTGAACGAGTCAATGGAACCCTAGTCTCGATTCTAAGGAAGATGGCCTCCACTGACCCAACTTGGTAGAGTTTTTATTTGCCTAGTGCCTTGTTTGCTTATCAGATAAGCTATCATCGCATTATCAAGATGTCACCTTTTAAGTGCATATATGGGCGGGATCCTTCAGTCCCTTCTAGTTGTTCAGGCAATACTTGAGGAAAGCATCCTAGAAAACTCTGATTTAATTAAGAAAAATCTGGCTTTTGAGAGTATTTATATTCAAACTCAAGTAATGAAATTGAATGAAGCAACCACTCAAAAGGAGACTCAAAGAAGCAGTCAACATAAACCTGCCTTACCTGAATACCAGATTGAGGATTATGTTATGTACTATCACTCTTGGCCTGGTGGGCGAACTGAAAAGTTGGGATCTAATTGGGCTGGTCTATATTAAGTTATGTTTCAAAAAGGACTAGAGTATTTGATTGTTCATGTTGATACCAGTATAGTGATAAATTATATTCATCCCAGGTTTTTGAGAATCCACCCTCCTCCATGATTGAATCTTGAAGGGGGAAGCGTCAGGATTTCACCAAATTCTCTTGTCTCCAAAAATTCTACTCCATCAATTCCCCAGGCATCATCAGAAGGTTAGCGTAATTTATCTCAATATATCAATTTTGATGATCAATCTCATCCCAATCAATTGATTAAAATTTGATTGCGCAGAGATTAATTCACTCTGAAAGATTATATGCTGTTTCAAAGCCTATAAATATCCCATTCTTTTGATAATAAAATTTTTGTCAAATTATAATCTGTTTTTGCTTTAAATTCATCGCTTTTTTGGAGAATCCAATCAGTTTAAATTTGAGAGAAATTGTCCCATTGGAAGTGTAACTCAAAACTTCCAAAATTGGTTACCATTTCTGGTAATTCGACATAAGGACTAGCTGCTAGTGCCAGACTAGGCGTATGAGTCCTGGAAGGATCATAGAAGAGGTTCCGTTGCACATCCTGACTCATCTGCTGGAAGAGACGAAGATCTTGATCAGACAAACTGTTTAGAAGCTGTTGATACCATGACTCAGAATTTGACATATGAGCTGGACAAGAGGGGGATGTTAGACTTATATGAAAGTTGACATTATGCACTTTACAATCCATTAAGCTCCAATTTCATAGGAATTAAACTCAAAATTAATGGGATAAGCTCAATAAGAGAAAATTAAGAATGACTTGAGCTAAGAGGTTATTAAAGAAATAACAAGGGCGAACATAAATAAGTCTAATTAATTAGGATATGAAACAAAAATTAATGGCAAGAGTCTCCTGTTTAGGATGAGGAGAAAATCAGGAAATCAAGGATGCTGGACCAAGAATCCTGAAAAATGACAGTGGGTCATATGCCCTGACAGGGGGAAAACTGGATCTCAGGACTAATATTATCATGAGTAAATTGATCAGCCTGGCATGACAGTAGATCATAATGACCACACTCTGAGTAGGTGGTAGTGAGGAGGAAGAAGAAGAGAGCCGCATGCTGAAGGCTGATCTCATGCAATGTTGAGTATTGATCATACTCCATTTGAGTCAATGAAGTAATCAACCAAGTGTCAGAAGTGGTATTCTCATGCTCCGGTCCTTTTCTTGCTTGAAACCTAGGCAAGAGGGGGAATGTGTTGGGATTTTTGCCCATATTCCAAGCCTGCTAGATTACCAGGAATTGCTAGGGGATAATTCCCTAATGTGAGGTGGATTGGATATCGGTGGACCCTATTTTGGAGTAAGTATGTTTGGGGGATCTTAGGATATTCGCCTGGTCATATCAATCAGGGATTAATCCAGATGAATACTTAAGATCTCATCGGGCGGAGTTGCCAACAAAATAGGGGCATCTGATAGTGATTGACTTTCAGGTGTACTTATTGAGATCAATCAGGTTTCATCACCAACCAATTGGGAATGTTAGTAGCAAATTGCGAGGTGAGTGATGCCACCTGCAACTAGCAAATCATTCAGTTGGTTTGTGACCCGCCTTAATGGGTAATAAGTCCCATTACCTAAGCAGGTCGCTAGCCAAATATGGTTGGTTCACTTGGATTGAGAGGAAAACGTTAGGGACACGTTTTCTGACTCTTTACACTTAGGTTTCAAGGATGTCCAATGATGGAATCCTAGCTAGGATGGGGAAGACCATCGCTGCCAAGATGAGGATGGGTGATTTAATGTTAATGGCTGCCATTTTATCAAAGAGGTGTCAAATGAGGGTTAGATGACTGAATTCCCATTATAAATTCCCTAGAATTCACTCAAAAATAAAAAAGCAGTTAAATAGTAAAGCAGTTCTATAGTTTTTCATCCGGTATATAGTTTAAGAGTAAACTATTATCAGCTTTCAATTGTTCTGTTCTTCTCTAGGATATTATTGCTGTGTGCAATAATTGGGAGACTCTTTTGGGAAATGAGTAAAGTTTTGAGCGTGGATCTAGAGAAGAAGGAGAAAGAATTGGGGATTGCTGCCAACTGTGTGTTGGACCAACGAGACTGTCACCAGGGAATCTCAGAGAAGACTGGGTTGTACAGAACAAGGGAACGAATCCCTAAATCAATACATCTCAAGTATTTCAAGTGGGAATACTGGCCAAGCGTTGGGCTGAGATATAAGATTTCCACTCAACTACAGATAATAGTCATCATAATATTATCAACTGATAATATTATATACTATACAATGCGGACAAAGTGCACAAGAACTGAACCTGTGAAGTAATAAGTTTATTGGGGTTGTTTGCCAATAATAACCAAGAAAATTTAATTTTTACAGATGAGGTATTGAAAGGAGTAGGTTATTAATAGTTTGAAGTGAGCGAAACAGTGAGGATCCAATGTATTTATTATATTAAATAAATTATTGTTGTTGGAGCAAGTGATCCATATTTAATAATTAGTTTATTCTGTTGTTTTGTGGACAACAATCATCATATCATTGGTCCTATTGCTCAGTGTGCTGAACACTGTGAAAAAACCCTTTGGTGTATTGCCAGAATACTGTCAAATTTATAACAGTTTTACGTTAGTAATTACAATCTATAATGAATGTGGGTTTTATCATCAAATATGATACCTATTGTTGGTGTAATTCTCTATAGTTTTTAGATTAACTTGTGAGCTTCAATTCCTTTAAATTACTAATGTTCTGTCATGGATGATCCCTGACAATATTTAAAAGTTGTTTGATTATTGATTTAACCTTTAAAAATTATCTTATCTTATATGAATCAATAAGAGTTTGTTGGTAATCAATAAGGGTTTATTGGTAGGTGCTGAACATTGATAAAGTTTTAGTTGGCAGCAACTTTTAGGTTAGCTATTAGTCAATGCGACATACTTTTAATGGGTAAATGGTCCCATTAACTAAGCAGCTTTATAGCATAATAAGGATAATTCGCTAGTGTTTAGTGAAGATGTTGGGACACGTTCTTCAGATACTCAACCCAGGAGGGGTCATGTTCTAGTTGGTGTGGAATCTGACTAGAAGGATGAAGTAATCATCACTTTGGGCATCACCTAAGGGCTCTATATCAGTGATTGCTTTCCAATTTGGTGCCACCAGAGGGGTTGGGGTTAAATTCCCCTATATAAATCCTTTATTTTATTAGTAAAAAGTAAAAATTTTCAGAGAACGTTTATTTTAGTTAAAAATACATTTATTTAATTGTTCTTCTAAGAAGAGTTAGAGTGAAAAATTTCTCTTATCTAATAGTCCGGCATTCTCAAGATCTCTTGCATCAAGAGAGGTAGGGAGAAGTCCTTTGTTATCCAGAAGTCTTCCAAATTTTGAGATTAAAGTTAAAGGAAAGTTTCTCTTGTTGTATAAATAATTTTCAAGAACCTTCACGTAGGTTTAAGGAAAGTTATCAATACCTATCCATAGGAGAAACTTGAGTGGATATTTTGGACGCGAAGAACTCATCTAAATACTAGTCTTCATACTAGTATCAATGACCTATATATACTATCAGATTATACCAAGTAACAAGTTATTCAACCCAGAGCTAGACCCTGTGCAGTAAACCTCAAATAGATTTTATTTGGTGCTCAATACAGCTGTAGCTGTGTTTTCAGGCCAAAGATTACAGAAGAAAGTATCAGCAAAATTAAGGGCAATAATGAACTTTGGGAGCTGTGAGAAAATTGGAAACTGTGAACTAGAGTATGCTAAACTTGGTGTCACAAGCCAGTCTAACTACATGGATGAATGAGTGATGAAAGCTGAGGAGGAAATAGAACAAGTTGCAAAGGTCAACAATGATCTTTATGAAAAATTCGCCTCCTTGAAACAGAAGAAGACTGAAGTAATCAAAGAGTTTGTCATGTTTACATGAACTTATTAAGGGCACCACAGAAAGGACAAGGCTGGGAGGTAAGAGGTCCAAAGGGTCAAATTGTTGGACCTTCCTGACCTTAAGCACACCTTGGATCAACGCTGGGTACAGGCTAGGTATGCCCAGGTTAGTACAAGTGAGGTGTTTAACTCCCTGCCCCCTTTTTCAGCTCCTACGCTAAAATGAACAAGCTACTATAAAATGATGATGCCTTGATCCATTCAATTGGTGAATGGGGGTTCAAACCCTTTCAATTTTTGAAATTGCGATCTTGGGTCAGGTTCAACTTCAATCAATCACTCAAGTAAGGTAGATTTCAAAGTATGCTACCCTGTCAGATGGAAGCGTGTGCCTATTGTTGCACCAAGGCTTAGTACCACTTTCTCTGATCCACTATTTCCACAAGTTGGCCTAATTATGTTTGCTCTAGACAAACGTTTTTAGGTGGTCTTCTTCACTAATAAACATAGTCTTTTTACGTTTTTCATATGTTGACTTGGGCGAATCTGTGCGTGGACATCTTCAAGGAGGTTTCACGATGTGTTAGCCAATTTATTTTCTTTAAACTTATTAAAGCCTAAGGTACATCGCTAGGCCTACCAGGTTCCCTCAAAACCAGGTCACTCATGCACTCACCCCTGTAATGAACTCATTTCTGAACTGCCCTCTGGGGCCATGCCAAGTTTTAAGGATTGCTCGATGTATTATTATTTTTACTTTGCTAAACACCCTCGCCTTATGTAACTTTCAGCCCAAGAACCCTCTGATGGGCTATCTTTATTATAACGCTGACTACTAGTTACCTTGCGTCAGTCATGTGCACTGAGCATTATCATGCTATGATTTGGAGAATTATAAATACTCTCCTGACAGAGTTACTGTTTCAGAAAATTGAGAGGGAAGCGGATGTAACATTTTTTCAGAATTAAGAATATGTAGCGCAGATCCTAAAAATTCAAGAACTCAAAAATCACAAATGTGATTGGGCCCATATTGAGGCAAATAAGACTGACAACAAGATATAAAAAATTCAACTGGGAAAGTACAACCCACTAATGGATATTCCTGGAGCTTTTGGTGCATTTTGGAGATGATCCTCAAAAATAAACCTAACATTAGTCAGGGTTGCCAAGCTGGAATCTTCTGACACAGTACAACAGAAATATTTTGTATACACTAAAAATTACCTGTTTTCACCAGGATAACGCACTAACATTTTACCACTTATTTAGAATAATGAAGTTCAGATATGGCAACTGATAAAAAGCAGTACCCATGATGAACTGCTCAGACATTGACTGTCAGAATATGGTGTTTATCCTCTCAACTGGGGCTATTGGACCTACAGAGATGCTAAAGAAGCAACTATGACTAAGATTGGTAGTCCTGCGAAGATGGCTAGCCATAAACAGGAGTACATGGGAGTCCAATTTAAGAAGGATGAAACCTTAGGAACTTTTGCTGATCAATTTTACCAGGAAGCACAAATCTTGGCAGGCTTAAAAATCCTATCTGATTTCAATTTGCATAGTACAATGCAGATGGTGCTTCAACCCTACAGAGGTTTCACTGCGCCATGCTTTTGGCGCTGGAAAATCAGACTTTAACATCACAAATGGTAGAAGTTATGATAAATGTTAAAATTAAAGTTTGATGCGCATAATAAGATTATTGAGGAGATTCTGACTGATGACCAAACTACAATGGAATTTTGGGACCATAATATAGGAAAATATAATGATAAGCAAAATTGAGGCAAATGGGGAAGAAACTCGCTGTATAAAAATGAACAAAGAAATTAAAAACACATTCAGAATTTCGTGTAACTAAACAATTTGATGCCAAGTTCTTGGGGAAAAAGCTAAAAGGAAAAGCACATCTTGTTTTTCCCCTAGAGGAGGAAACTGTCCTAGGTCCAGGAAAGAGTTCAGCAGTTTAGTTGTGGAACAAACTAGTGCTGAAGACAAACCTGTTTCACCAGAAATCTGCCCAGATAGCGTAGATAGTTTAAAATTTAAATGTAGAGGACCCAAGAAAATCTTCTATATCAAGTCTTTAAGATAGAAACCAATGCTGTCAAGAAATCAGAAATGAAGAAAAAATTATGAAATACAAATTGGAAAAGGCACAAAACGTCAAGAACCAAAATAATCCACTCAAGATAAAGTTGGTTCAACCTAATGTTTCCATACCAAGCCACACAATTAAGGGAACTTTTCCTGATTTGTCAGTAAAACTAATTCAAGTGTTAGGCATGGCAAATAAGGCAAGAATAAATTAACAGAGACAAACAATTAATTAGTTCAAATTAAACTGGAAATTGGTGATAAGGTTATATATTATGATACTAGAGGGATCAAGTGCCAGCTTTTGATGGATGAACAAAGATTAGGACCTTACAAAAAGAAGTAACAATTTGATAACGAATGGCCAATGGATGAGGACGTTTAAAATTATTGCTAAGTCCGTGAGAAATGTCTATATGATTAGAAACATCACCGATTCTTGTATGTAACACTAGGCCCATAGTAATTACTAAAAGTATTTAATCTAAGAAGAAGAAAATTAAAGTAATAATATAAGGATAAAAAATATAGAAAAATAATATTGAAGAGAAAGAATATATGAAAAGAATGATAACAAAAGGTTATTCTGGGCTTTTAGCCTTACTTTTATGAAATTTCGCCAGGTTACACCTTCAAACAATGTGAAATTCTTAAAGTTGACACACCTTAAACTACTTAATTAACCAAAACAAATAACCATTCACACAAAATCAATTGACTTATTGAACCAACCTAAAATACCTACCACTTGGAAACTCATTTACGCTTTAATTCAGCCAATAAAATACTACTTATTAAACAAATTAACTTGATAATTTTCCATATGACCATTAACTGCTTGGTAAACTATTTATACTATTGATCTAAACGGTTATCAGGCTGCTCAGTCATAAAAATATACTGATTGCTATTAAAACATACAAAATTTTACTTCTTATCTATAAACTTTTTTATTTTACTAAGAAACTTAAAAAATATGGTGGTCTTTTGCATTTTCATCCTGCCTTAATAAACATGCAAATAACAACAATGGTTATTCCAGGAAGTATATTAAATGAAAATGCAAGATTCCAACAAAATAAAACGTTGGATTAAATAAAAGACAGTAAAAACATATTTATATAAGGAATCATCCTTGAAAAAATGAGAAAAAAAATCAAAAATATTATATTAAAATATAATATTTTTTCAGCGATGAAGAGAATCAGGCAGTGTTTTCACCTTCTATTGCCTTGTGGGGAGAAGGAGGATGAGCTATGATGAACATAGTGAAGAAGAAGCAAGAATGCTTGACAGGATCAGCTCATGTTGAAACTGGGTCCATTATGAAGAGGCATGAGGAAGGAGAGTTAGAAGATCCGATCTGATTGAAAATGAAGAGCCTGGCATGAGGGGAGTTATTTAGATTTTGACTATGACCATATCATCCGTCCTGATCAGTATATAATAAGTCTGCTTATCTGTCAGAGAATAAATCCTGCTAGCGAATGTGGGAGTTATCATTCCATATGATAACTATAGTTCAGAAAATTAGCCTTAATGAACATTAAGTATTCTGACAGGTTTTTGATCTGCTGGGTAACTAATGATTTGTCATGGATGATCCCAGACAATAAACAAGCTATCAGGTTGTCAATTTTGATATTAGTAATTTAGTTACTTTTAGAAGTTGATCAGGATTTGATGCCTAACAATCAAGTTATATTAAGAAATGCTGGCGTTGACAAAACATTTAGTGTCAGTAACTGGTAGTTTAACCTTTAAAACAGTATGACCTGCTGAAAATGGGTAAAGGGCCCTATTACCTAAGAAGGTTGTTAGCTTTTTGGGAAAACTCTTTTGGGGTTGTATGAGAGCATTGGGACATTTTACCTCCAAATCTAGCACATAGCAGAAAATCATCTAGTCAACAGTGGATCCCAACTAGAAAGGATGGATGAGAGAAAGCCTCATTATCATTGGAGCAATTTGTGAAGGGTTATCTCAGGTGCGATGGCTGCTAGTTCCAATTGGGGCGCTAACCAAAGAGTTAGGCGCCAAACCCCTATATATAATCTTGTAAATTATTTTTTATAAAGTTAACACTTTAATACATACTTATTCAAGTATTTAGCTATTATACATTTATTGTATTTCTTAGTTCAGATAGGATTAGAATAGAGGGAACAGATATCCCTGGACAAAATATTACTGTTAAGTTCTCCATGGCTCTGCGTCTAGAGAAAGAAAGGGGTAGAAGTTTCAACAAGTATGTCACTGAACTATAATTTCTGGATAACACCAAGGAAAGAACCTCTAAGCCGGAAGTAGGAGTCAAGTCTTAAGATTAGAAGTTCCTTCAAAACTAAATCTGCTGCTAGTAGGTTAAGTTTGTTGACATCCAGAAGTTGCCAACTCCAGAGGAGTAGTTGAAGGGTTAGGAATAGCCTTGTAATCTGGAGAATTTATTAGTACCTTTTCAGTGGGTTAAAGGAAGATTGTACCTGTTACAAGAAAACTCTATTTACAAGAAATCTTTTGTTGTGAAACACTCAACTTGATACTAGTCCTGATACTAGTATCACTCACCCACATATATTTTACTGATTATATCACAATAGAGAATGATTGCACACATAAAGAACCTGTATAAGAAACCTAGGGAGCTGAGGTGAGCTATAATTAGGAAAGAGACACAGATTCAGATTTATCACTGGTGCTCACTACAAGGCAGTTGAGATTTTCATAACAATATTAATAGAAGAATCTACCAAGGATGTCTTACCAGAAATAACTAAAGAAGCTTTGGACGGAACTAGAAAATGTCAAGAAGAATGTGTTGAATTCAGCAACACAAGATGATAATAATGAAGATGATGAAATTTTAGCCAATTAGGATTAAATTATGGTGGAATTAGAAGACGACGTTCTAGAGATTAATGTTAAAGTCGCAAATCAACAGGATCATGCTTTGATGGGAAAGAAACCTAATGTATCAGGGTGGACAGATAAATCATAAAACCACACTTGGATTATGGTGCGACTGGATATCTTACCACCCAAAGCTTGGGGAAGAAGTCAACGAGAAAATATGAATCTTGTGATGCCTCAAGAAGAGGATGAAGATGCTCAAGCTTCAGAAAAAGGCTTTGCAGCCTAGATGCAGAACAATATAGCACTGCAAGAGATCCTGTTAAACCAGACATCTGCTTAGGATGATCAAATAACGGCAGGGTCAGCTCAGGTTGCAACTGGGTCCACTAAAATTAGTTCTGAGGAAATAGATGAGATCAAAAAAAGGCAGTCAATCCAGAGAATGTGGATGAAGTCGTTTGAATCTTTATATAATAGAAAAAGAATAAGGAAAGAGATGCTGAGGGCAAAGAGTACCAATCTAATTCAAAATTGGATGAAGTTAAGTTGCTGTACCAATCTGCACAATTATGGGACCATTTCCAGATCTTTTGTAGGAATTAATAAAAACTTTAAGGATGGCGAATACATCTGATTATAAACGCAAAGAGAAAAATGAGGAATGCTTCTAAACGGAACTGGTGATTGAAAATAAACTCACCTTTTATGAGATTCAAGGAATCAAGTGCCAGCATTCAAAAATAAATGAATTTTGGACCTGTCATTAGCAGTGACAAATCAGGAATGAAGTCCCAATGAAAGGAACCACATGGAATTATTGCCAAGTCATTAAGAGATGCCTATACACTGAGAAACATTGCATATGAACGTATAGGGAAGTGGGTCAAAACTAAACACTTGGATTATTGGATCTAAAGGAGAAATTTGCATTGTTCCCATCGGACCGCTGCACCTAAAATAGGTTAAGTCCTGGTGTGTTGGTCAAGTCCCAAGAGGTGACCGCTGAACTATGATTTGTTATTAAGTCTTAAAAATAGGCATCTGAACCATGATAGCTGGTTAAGTTCAGTAAACAAACCTCTGAACCAGTATAGGGGAAAAGAAAAGATGGACCTCTGGACCTAATAATAGGTTAAGCTTCATTGTGAAAAGAAAAAAAAAGAAAAATTATAAAAAAAATAAAAAAAATAAAAAATATGAATATTATAATTTTGATTTTTAGAGCTTCTTATTTCCTGTAATGATAACATTAGTTACTACAAATTTGATTTGAACAGCAATTTTTGACAATCACACAGGAAAAATGGGCGTTTACAACAAATCTCAATTGAATTGGGCGAAAGCCATAACAGGCAATGGGCAAAATGGTGCGCCAAAGGGCAAGAAGCGCCCTGGAGGGGGACCAGGAACTAATGCCACCAAGAAACCACAAACTGAACCACCTCCCAAGTTTGTGGAGTTTACCATGAAACACAATCAGTACATGGTAAGCCAGTACAACCAACCCCCTTTGAATGTAGAGCACAGGCTCCAATTTCTAATTAGAAGTTGAGTCATCAACTCTAAGGGAGAAAGTGTGCAAGGCACAGGCCTCCCTCTTCCCCTACACGGTTTATGTGAACATGTAAATGGTACCACGTGGCTGGGTCAATTCGTGCTTTGAGACTGAAGAAGATGCAGATGCCGCTGAAAAAGTATGTGTCAAAACTGCCCTCCCTGAGGGCAAACAAAATGTGTGCACCATGCGCACAGGATAGAACAAAGCAAATACTTTGTTCATCTCCTTTGACTTGCTCCCCACCAACCTCCTCCATAAGTAAATTGAGGTGGAGCTCTGAGTCAGACTTAAACACTACAGAGATATTAAACAATTAGAATTATAAAGATTCCAATTGATGCTGAACCAGTGCACAGGAAAGGCAATTGCTGTAATCCACCTGATCTCCAAGGTGGCTGAGGATCTCACAAGAATCCCTTGTGTAGAACTTCACCTCTCAGATGGAAAGGTGTCAGAACCATTCCAAGTTACACTGGAACGTGCACTGCTAATCTGCAACCACTGAACCACACTAGGGCATAAGGAACATGCATGCCCAGTGAAGGCGGGCATCCTGGCTCCAGAATTCTGTGCTGATGCCATGGACAAAAATGATGCAGAATTTTACAAAATGCTAGATGCCAACCACGAATTCCAATGGGGAGAGGATGGGCACAACCTCATCATAGACCCAGTAACACCCAAATCATGAAAAATGCTGCAAAAGGCCCACAAGCGGGAAGCGGCCAAGGCAGCAGCACTCACGGCCTCCACCATCAACCCTGGTAAAATTCAGGAAGACTTTGAGGAAATCTGCTGAGCCAACCAATAAGAACAGGCTGCTCAAGCTGAGGAGGACATGGAGGAAATTACTCAAGTCACTCAATCAGAGAAGTACGCCCAAAATAAAATTTTTCTTAAAAAATGCAACTGAATTACCAAATGATATCAATCATTTGAAATCAGCAGAACAATTTGGCTCCACCATGGGAGGAAAAGCGGGACCCAATTCTCTAAAAGTGCACCCCAAATCCACAGAAACATATCAGCGCACCACACCAATCCACCAAGGGTCACAAGCGGAAGAACATGTCACAAATTCAAAAAATTGCAATTTCCACAAGAAATCGAAACAAGGTATAGAATTGGACGATGCCACAGAATATACTGGCTTTATGACACAAAGAAGGACCAGTAACAAGGGCGTTGGGTGTGGGCCAGTCAGCCCACCCAACTGCTCCTGAGGCATTGTGGGCATCTCAGTAACAATAGGGATGCTAAACAATGTGGGAGCCAGGGCTCATATGTCCCAAGCCAAAAACTGGACTTCCTGCGAAAACCTTTTGTTTATATATTGGCCATCCAAGAAATCCACTGTCCACAGGGGGAAGAAGGATCCTGGTCATCCAGGGTCTCACCATCCCTTTTGGTATGGACGACACACTGTGGGGTAGTCATCAGAAATAACAAAAATCTAAAAATTATAAACTCCTCCTCATATCTGCATGGCCAAATTCTGGTTGTAACAGTCGCAAACTAAGAGAAAACGATTTTAATAGCAAGCATCTATGCACTGTGCACCGCAGCCAAAAGCTAACAATTCCTTGAAACCATCCAAACACTTGCCCTTCCACCTGATACCATTCTACTGGGCGACTTCAACTGCTGGGACAACTCCAACAGGGACTGATGGCCTGTACTATGGGATAACCACAGGGGCACAAAGAGCTCCATGCAATAAAGGCATCCCTAGGCCTACAAGACAACACTCTGGGTCACCACTCATTCCCAACATACCTGATTCAACATACATGAGGGAACGCTCACCTCAATGGGCCTCATCAACTTCATCCTCACAATAAAAATACACCGCTGGAAGATTTCAAAAATTTGCAACAAAAAAATCCATTTTTCTGACCACTGATTTGTCTTGGTGCAGCTCTTACCAACCCAACTTCCACACAGGCGTCGACCTGGAGGAAGCTACACCTGGAAAACATAAATTTTTTCAAAATATCTGACTGGGTTGAACATGAGCTCACAAACCCAGAATTTACATCCCCACTCATATCAGATCCCAATAAAACCTGTGAAAATTTCAAAACTAAATTAATATATAAAACTCAATACATCACCTCGCATCAGTACACCGCTGACACAGCCACAATTAGGCGCACCTTGGCAGAGATGGACCACCTTGAGCTCAATGTCCCAAAGTCTGGCTTCAGCCCCAATTGGGGAAGCAAATGGGCGGAAATATCAGCCCGCCTAAACGCTCTCATATCCAAACACCAACACAGAATCAAGATATTGAGAAAAGGTAATTCATAAAAGAAGGCAAAACCTGCTCAATGTACTTTTTTCACCAATTCCACTCCCTCAGCAACCTTCCAGCATGCACACAGGTCCGTAAAGTTGATGGCACTGTGGCAACTGACCCAACGGAGGTCAAGGTGGAAGTACACCGTTATTACACTGAACTATATCGAGACACCCAAATGGATCCCCAAAAATTAAAAATTTATACAAACCGCAGGAATACAAATCACACCGCCAGACTACAACTTCCTGAATGTAATAACAAAGGAGGAACTCTGGGACACAATCTGAGGTGAACCATATAGGATATGCCTAGAACTTGATGGGATACCCTACGAAAGTTTATAAGAATTACTTCAAATAAATCGCCCCCCTCCTCTTGGTTTCAATGAACCAGTGCCTGCTGGAGACACGTCTCCTACCTGACGTCTAGAACTCTTATGTCATAACCCTGTACAAGAAGGGTGACAAATTGGACCTTACTAACTGGCGCCCAATTGCACTCTCTAACACAGATACAAAGCTACTATAGAAAAATTTAGCATCCAGATTAGGCACAATAGCTTATAATATCCTGTCACCCAATCAATTTGGGTTCAAACCAGGGCATTCAATCTGGACTAATATACACTCAGTTGCCAACATATGACAACCCAAAACATCAGGAGCCCTGTATTCCTAGATCAAGAAAAGGCATATGACCGCGTTAGCTGGATGCATCTGAAGAATGCCTGAGCGCCTTCAAACTCCCACCCAGATTCAAAACTGGGCGATGCTCCTTACAGAATCAGCGTCCATGGCAGTATGCGGCCCTGTCTTTCTAACAAACAAGTTCACACCACGCAGAGTGCTCAAACAAGAGGACCCCCTCAGACTGCTGCTGTACAACTTTAGTTTTGATCCACTCCTTTGCGTTGCTGACTCACGCCTCATGGGTATAACCGCACAAGGCTAGTCACCAGTAAAGATACTAGCCTTTGCGGATGACAGCATAACTGGTATAGCTAACAATAATGATGCCCGCCAACTGGAACGCACGCTAGAGGAATAATCCATTGTTAGCAATGCATCACTCAATGAAAGGAAAACGGAAATAATCCTTCTAGGAAAGTACACCAATAACTGTGATACGGCACCCAAACCTCACAGCCCCCCACAAAGGAACAACCCAAAAATCCTACCCTTTTCATCACCTACTATAAATAACCCTGTCCGCCACCTTGGGGTATGGATGGAGACAGGGGGTACGCCAACGAGACAATGGAGAACAACCTACTACAGCAGATGACCAACCGAGTTTCCCCCTTAAGGGAAGATCCCCAGGACTAACAGGGCAAGTAACAGTTGCCAACTCACTCATCCTCACGATGCTGTGGTTCCCTGAACACCCAATATCCTTCTCACCCACCCTCATGTCCTCAATACGTGCACTCATCCTGGGCTGGCTGTGTCCTGGGACCTGGCCACCTGTACAGGTGGAAACACTCTTTGGCCCACGCTCCAGTGGAGGCATAGTCCTAATGAACTTTGAGGTCCACGCCAACCAAATAATGGGCACCTGGATTACGGAAGTTCTTGCCCCAGACCTCCAGAAGCAACACTAGTCCAGAGCAGCGAGGGCCAGCTTTGCACAGGCGCTAAGACTATCCAACCCTCACATCCCATCCAGACTGCTCACATACCTCGCAAACCATCCCTCTGAAGTGGGTCTTCATGTAACTCCCCCACACTTCAAACAACACCTCTGCACCATTTGACACATGGGGTGGACTGTCACTCTCACACGCACTAGTCAGGGAAGGGACAGACCCAGATCCCACTTTATGCTAAAGAAACCAGAGGACAACCCCCAGAGGGACACTCACGATGGGACCCCAGACATAGCAAGAAAAGACTACCTGGACGCTCTAGACATCCCATATGACCTCACACAGCAGAAGGCAATATGGAGGCTGACACACCATCCGCTCCTCCAGCCAAGGGTAAGAGCTAACACCTGGCGCTGTCTTAAAAGAACATATATGACCGCAGATTGCACCAACTCTCTCCATGCAGAGTGCGCAGTGTGTGGAGGGGATGGAACCCTACACCACCGCCTCAAAGCATCCCCCATCAAGAGCCATATGGCGAAAATTTGCGCTCCTGCTTAGGATCCAGAATAACCAGTAATTTTCCACCTCCAGGAGCTTCCTCGCGCTCCAGATCGAATCCCCAAGACCAGCTACCCTCTGCTCCCAAATAGTAACCATCGCAATTTGGACAGTCCACACCATTGCTTTGGATGCATTCAGGTGTACTGTACCAGCCACCCGTGAGCTAATTAATAGATCCCACATTTACACACTGGAATACTTCCAAGCCTGGCCTTATGGATACATGAAGCTGAGGCAGCAAAGGCGCAAAGAATCATGGTTTCCAGTATGGTTTCTACACAAGGACCCCTTCCTACACACCTGCTCCATAATGGGGGAAACCCCTTCTGAGTAGAGTACTCAATACCCCATCACACCTGGCGAAACTGGCTGGAAACAGGGGTAGCTCATCTAATCTGGGGTGTCTAATTCAATTCCATCTCACCTTTCCCTTTCCCTATGTTCTTTTTTGGTATTGCTCATCCTCTGGTTGGCTTGCCTCAGTTAAATAAAAAACAGATTTTTACTTTTATCACCATCAAAATCATTTGGCGATGCTCCCTTATTTTGTGGTAGGACCAGCTCATGTTCAACTGATTCCGCCAGAAAGAAGTTCCAAGGCGCTGAAATGAACAAGCATATTGGCAGGATCAGTATGGGTTGAAACAGGATCCGCTGGATCGAGGCCCTAGGAAATGAAGCCCAGCCTGGGGGAGTACAGAGAAAAAAATTGGGGAAGCTGCCTGAAATATCCTTTGATGATGAAGGGTCATATAATCCAAACCTGAGGTAATACAGGCTTTACAGAACATATTATTGACAAAAACAACCAAAATAGCCTGGCACAGAATGGGGACATGTGAACCACGCTCTAAGTAGGCAGTAGCGATGAGGAAATGAAGAGGAAGATCTTGTTGCTCAACATGGCATAAGATCCATCAAGAGCGGAGATGACTGTGCTCTGCTAGAGTCATATTCAAGTATGATGGCTAAATTATGACCATAGCCCAAGGTGGCGTCAATCTCTAAAGTTTCTACCTTCCACTAGACAAGCCAATTAAGCAGGATATGTTGGGGGTTTGAATATGACCATATTATCCCACCTGATCAGATTATAGTAAATCAGATTATCCACAGTGGATGAATCCCACTAGTGGATGTGGGAGTTATCACTCCATATGATAATTATAGTTCAGCGAATTAGCCTTAATGAAAATTAAATATTCTGCTAGGTTTTTGGTCTGCGGATCACATAAACTTTGTCAGGGATGATCCTTGACAATGAACAAGTTATTAGGTTGTCAATTTTAATATAGATAATTTAATTACTTGTAGAAGTTAATCAGGATTTGATGCCTAACAATTAAGAGTATATTGAGTAATTCCTATCTGTTGACAACATTTTGACGTCAGCAACTGGCGGTTTAACCTTTTTGGAAGTATGAACTGATGATGATTGGTGAAGAATCCCATTAACTAAGCAGGTTTTTAGCTTAATGTGGTTACTCCGCTGGGTTGGATGAAAGCATTGGGGCATTCTACCTCCAAATCTAACACATAGAAGATCATTATCTAGTCAGCGGTGGATCCCAACTAGGTAGATGGATGAGAGGAAGCCTCATTTATCATTAAAGCAATTTGTATATGGTTAAATCAGTGGTGATGGCTGCAGTTTCCAATTGGGGCGCCATCAAAAGAGTTAGGCGCCAAATCCCTTATATATACCCTTGTAAATATCTTTACTAAAGCAAACACTTAGATACATAGATACTCATTAATTTAGTTATTGTACATTTATTGTATCTTTCACTCTTAGGAAAAGAATAGAGGGATCAGATATCCTGGGAAAAATATTACTGTTAAGTTCTCCACGGCTCTGCGCCTAGATAAAGAAAGGGGTAGAAGTTTCAGCAAGTATGTCACTGAACTATAATTTATGGATAACACCAAGGAAAGGACCTCTAAGCCGGAATTAGGAGTCAAGTATTAAGAGTAGAAGTTTCCTTAAGACCCGCTGAACCTACTGCAAGTAGGTTAAGTTTTTGACATCCAGAATTTTCCAACTTCATAGAAAATAGTTGAAGGGGTAGGAATAGCTTTGTAATTTTGGTAATATATTAGTACATTCACCAGTGGGTTGAAAGAAGATTGTACAATTTCCAAGAGCCCTGATCAGGAGTCATATTTGGTGTGAAATGCTCAACTGGATAAAAGTCTTTATACTATTATTAATCATCCACATATTCTATCTTATTATCTATTAATAAATATTGAATGCACATATAAAGAAGCTGAGCAGGAAATCTAATAAGTTGAAGTGAGATAATTAGGAAACAGAAAAACTCCAAGACTTTAACATTGGTGCTCACTAAGGGTGTAGCTGAGTAGCCACGTGCTCCCAATTTTAAGAGGAGTACAGGAGTTAAGGTATTTATCAATGAGATTGACTGAGAAGATCCTTGTACAGCGTGCAGTTGTAAAGGCCCAACCTGAGGGAGTACAGGTTTTTCAGTAAATATTATTGGCAATATTGACTGAAGTAGTCCTTGTATGGCGTGTAGCTTAGAGATCCATTTTCGTTAAAGCCTGACCTGGGGGAATAAAGCCGTTCAGGAGTGAATCATAAGCAAGATAAACCTAGTGACAATGTAGAAACCACACTTATGGGAGGCGGCAGTGAACAGGAAAAGGAGAAGAGGGACCGCGTTGCTCATAATTGGCATAAGATGATGCGGTGACCAAGGACAGAAGATCTAGCTACTCCAAAATTAATTTTAACTATGTGGCCAATTTATGACATTGGACCAAGTGACATCCACTACCAAAATTCTATTTTCTCTGGAAAATCGGTCAAGTGGGGGATATGTTGAAATTTTTTAGTTGCTCACATTTTCCAGCTTTATTAGATTTAATAGAATATCTGTATTAACTTCTTAGATTTGATTTAATATGAAAACATATACCAAATGTGGGAGTTATCATTTAATATGATAACTATTGTTAATGTAATTTCTATAGAATGTCAATTAATTAGTGGAGATTAATTTGTAAAATTACTGATTTTACATCGGTAGGATCCCTAAAAATGTTTACAAGATGTTCAACTATTGATTTAACAATTAATAATTAACCTATTATATATTAATCAGACAGAGTTTATCGCCAATCAATAAGGGTTTATTGGTTGTTTCTGAGTATTGAAGACGCTTTAGTTGGTAGTGACTTTCAATTTAGCTGTTAGGCAATGCAACCTGCAGGAAATGGGTAAAAGATCCCATTACCCAAGCAGGTTACTTGTTTAATATAATTTTCTGGGGGTGAGTGCTGACGTTGGGACATGTTTTTAGATACTTAAACCAGGAGAGATCATGTTATAGGTGTCAGTAGTATATGACTAGAGGGATTAATTAATAATTGTTTTGGACGACTTCTGAGGGTTAAATCAATTGGCAAAAGATGTCGTTCCAATTATGGCGCAACAGAAGTGTTGGTTGCCAAATTTCTCTATACAAATTCCTTTCTTTTATTAGTAAAAAGCATACGTTTCCAGAGGACATTTATTTTAGATAGTATTACAATTATTTAATTATTTTCTAAGAAGAGTTTAACGAATATTTTGCCTTATCTAAATGTCTTGCGTTCTCAAGATCTCTTAAATTAAGAGAGGAAGGGAGAAGTTCCCTTGTTATCTAGAAGTTTTCCAACTCTTGGGATTAGAGTTGAAGGGATAGTTTCTATTGTTGTCTGGATAACTTTCAAGAACCTTTAAGTAAATTGAAGGGAGATTGATAGTACCTGTCCATAGGAGAAACTTGATTAGATATTTTTGGACGTGAAGAACTCAGTTAGATAATAGCAAACATACTAGTATCACTGATCCCCATATATTATCAGATTAGACTTATCAACAGGTTATTCAACGCGTATTTCTTACCAATTACTATCACTTCTAGTAATATGATTCAACATAAACAGTACAATTTAGTAATCAATACCAGGTAAGATGAGCATGAGTAATAAAGTAAAGAATTGGGAGAACTTGGTAAAGGGCAGCAGACTTGGACCTACACTGCCCAAAGGTACCAAGTGTACAGGAACTAATGAAAATATTATTAAAAATAAAACCTGAGGTGGCACACCCCGCGGGTTTCATGAATTTTTTGGTATAAATACTGCAGTTACATGAAAGTATCCCACTTGCAACTACTGTCATTGGTGGAACACAGGATATGAGCTTTCCTGGGCATAGAAACATTGACAATATGGAAAAAGTTTAGCAAAGTCTAACTTTAATTTTTTCCACACGTGGTGTACTTAACAACCCATACTATCCACAAAGGTTGGGTACCTTGGGTTAAAAACTGCGGAAGAAGCAAATGAAGCAGCAAAGGTCAGAGTGGTACTTGACCATCCCAACGGTTAGCATTTGTTATCAATCAAATGCACACATTGGACAGAATCCAAAGATATCTTTATAATTTTTACTTACCTTCTGACCATATTGGCGCACACAGAATTTAAATGACATCTCCAAGAAGGCTTAGAAGCCTATGGAGAAATTTGACAATTTGAAATGCAAAGATTCCAGCTGATGCCAATCCTTAGCACTGGGAAGGTAATCGCAATCATTTCTCCAAACCAGGAGGTAGCGGAGGATATCACAAAATCACTCACATCACATCCTTCACTATTGATGAGAAAAAATCCAAACTATTCCGCGCAACAGTAGAGAGTGCACCCCACATATGTAACCACAGCCAGGCCTTTGGGCACATTATCTCATGCTTTTCAATAAAAGAAGGCCTAAGAAAAATGGCATTCTGTGAAGAAGAAATGGGCGAAGTTGATTCAGACTATGCCAAAATCACAAACACCACACAAGCATTCAACTGGGGAGAACACATGCAATATAGAAAATATTTGATATATTTCCTCTGAAAGAGCAAAAAATGGCCAAATAAGCTCAAAAAGCTGGCTGCGGCCAAGGCAAAGGTCTAAGCGGAATCATCTATATCACTGGAACAAATCCAGGAAGACAAAGAAGAACTTGAAACAATGAACTAATCAAATCCAGTGAAAAACCATACACCCAATCCAAACAGATTGAATTCAGTGGAACCCAATTTGGAAATAAATGTGGCAAAAAGGGGTTCAGCACCCCCCCAAATTGTGGAGCATAACCCAATTGGGAATGTGAATCAAAAATGGAATGCACAAGGAATAATGTGGCCATTAAGAGCACACAAGTGTACTGCAATGATAAATTGAAGACCAGAAAAGGCAAGAGAGGAGCAAAAACAGCGGCAACAAAAGGGGCAGAATACACCCCAACTCCTACTCATGGTTATGCTCTCCTTAGCAGAGGTTCAATGGAGAGTAATGTGAGCGAAAAGTAGGGCTGGGGGCCCTGCTAACTGCTCCTGAGGCGCATCAGGTGTCTCAGTAGAGATAGGGGTTCTGAACATAGTGGAACTCAAGGTTTTAACGTCCCAGGCCAAGGAGTTGCTTCTCTAAAAAATCCACCTGTGGATATCCTGGCGTTGCAGGAAACCCACTATCCACATGGAGAGGAGGAGGCATAGTAAAACATGCTCCTCCCAACAATATCTTTTTGGTTTCAACATTGTGGGATGATAGTACGTACAAACCAAAACTTTAAATTTATGAATAAAAATTCATTCATGGATGACTGCATGCTAGCCATTACCTTATCATGGCACACTGAAGTGCACACAATAGCCAATGTGTATGCACCAAATTGTGCACCGGACTGACAAGAGTTTTTAACAGCTTTAACACAAATCCATCTTCCAGCAGATACTTTTGTCATGGGAGACATGAACTGCTGGATTAACCCAGATACTGACCAATGGCCATACACAATGGAGGCATCAAAAGGACAATTGGAATTTCGAGTACTAAAGGCCACCCTAGGACTATATGATCCATTACCAAAAAGGTCACCCCTACTACAAAGCATGACATGCTGTAAAAATTTACTACTTTGGGTTATTATTGGTTTACAACACTAGTAATCTTTTTACTGCACAGGTTCGGTTTCCTTGTGCACTTCGCGTTGTATAGAATGTATTATCTGATAATAGTATGGAGACTATTATCTGTAGTTGAGATTGAACTATTATTAGGCCCAACGCTTTGGCCAGTACTTCCAATTAAATACTTAAGTCGTACTCATAGGGATTCGTTCCCTATACTACTGTCCACCTGATCTTCATCAAGATACCCTGATGACAGTTTCTTTTGGCCCAACACAGTTGGCAGCTATCCATGATTGTGGTTCCCTTCATCTCTAGATCTCCGCTTAAATCTCTACTCTTCTCTCTGAGAGTCTTCAAATTATTGCCTTCTGAAATAATATCCTTGAGATGGAACTTCACAATGGATGCTGATAGTCTAACTATACACTGAATTGGCAATATTACAAATAATACTACTAAAACTAATAATACTATTTTCTACTAAATGCTAGTTTTAATGTCTGTTAATCTGTTTTTTTATTATAGTGAATCCTATGGAATTATATAGTTGGGGATTCGGCCTTCTAACCCTTGGTTGACACCTCTTCAATGAAATGGCAGCCGTTTCCATTGAATCACCCTTCCTCATCTCAGCAGCGATGGTCTTCCCCATCCTGGCTTGGATTCCATCATTAGACATCCTCGAGACCTCAAACAGAAAGAGTTGGAAAACATGTCCCTAACATTTTTCTCTCAATCCAAGCAAACCTCACATAATTAGCTAGCGATCTGCTTAGGTAATGGGACTTTTTTACTCATTATGGCAGGTCACTTCACCAACCAACCAATTTGCTATTTTGAGGCAGCATCACTCATCTCGCAAATCACTATTCATTCCCAATAAGTCGGTGATGAAACCTAACCAATCCCAATTGGTACACCTGATAGTTAATTACTATCAGATGCCCCTATTTCTTCAGCCACTCTGCTTAATGATATTTTAGGTATTCATCCAGATCAATCCCCAGTGTATATGACCAGTTGAATATCCTAAAATCCCCTGAAAGTAGTTCCTTTAAAACTTGGGCCAACTGATTTCTGATTTACTTAGCCCCAAGGAAATTTCCCCTACCAACGCCAGGTAATCTAGCAGGCTGGGAATATGGGCAAAAATACCAACACATGCCCACATGTACACAATGGTGCACTTATCTCTATGTCACAGATAGACCTAATACTCACACTATTAATTTTCCATCACCAAATTAAGTAATTCAAAACTATTAATTTCGAACCTTCTGACCTTCAGCTTGTTTTGGTACCCTACACACCAGCTGAAACAACTACCCAAGCACCCAGATTGTGCAGAATACGCCCAGAAAGTTTAGACGAATCAGAATTTCAATCCTGGATGGAGGAAATATCCTTAACCCAGGTTTTAAAAACCTTTCTGTTCAGACCCACTAACCACCTGAGAAAATTAAAAAAAATCAAAAACCTAACAGATTAAACACACAACGTCTAAAAGATACAGGGCAGCTTCAGCCATTTAAAAGCACACCTTGACAGAAATCAATCACCTGGAAAACAATGTCCCACGCACAGGGTGCAGCCCTGGATGAGGTTGCAAATGAGAAGAGGTTTCTGCTTGGATAAACACCCTGATATGCGAATACCAACACCAAGTTGGGGTTCAATACAGAGCAAAATCATAAAAGATGGAGAAACTTGCTCAAGCTATTTTTTCCATTGATTCCACATCTGGAAAAAATTAGATAGCTTGCACACATCTGATGACTGGAAAAAGCCATAGTGGAAACACCCAAAGAAGTCACAATCAAAGTGCACAGGTTTATATGAATTTAAATGAATATGAACTGGTTTGTGGGAATTTTATATGATCACATTATTCAGCTTGGGATTAATTAAGCTTCAATTAATTTAATTTAATGGTTTGCATATTTTAATTTAGCTTATTAATAAACTTTGGATGACAATTTAATTATATTGTCTAGGTGACAATAATAACCAACTGAACAGTTTTTGAAATTCTCATTGGATCATATTTAATTATAATTACAGTTGCAAATTCATCAGGGATTGTTGCCAACAATTTGGAGATGAGTAAATTAGCTTGAAATGGACAATTACTCATGGGAAATCGTCAGGTTTGGTAGCTGAGATGTGAGCTGATATGAATGGCGATTTAAATATGCTTTCCTCATGAATATCAGCTGGAATATTTAATAAAATTGAACCAATATCTCATTTTTGTCAGCTAGGCGTGCAAAACCATCGTGGTTACCGCAATTTACCCCTAAACACATGTCTTCTCATACTCCCATTTATATATAATTTTCTCATTTTAAAATTAATCAACACCTTAGAATTGTGAATACTTTATTTTCTTTTAATGATTGTTTACTTCAAGGCGAAGTTGTGAAGAAGTACTTCCTATCATAGTAACAACGCCAGAGTGAAGCAGAAGTCACACAGAATTCTTGTATATTGCCAGAGTGAGGCTAAATTCACTTATATCTATTATCTGCCAGAGTAGGGCTGAATCTACACATTTATCTGAACTCAACTAAGCTATTTGTCTTCATACAATTAGCAAATTCGTGTTTATTTCCAGAGTCAGTAAATAAGTGAACCTGTGCACCAGTGAAAACCCATCAGTTTTTACAAGTGGTGCTCACTACAGGGGGTTGAGTCAAGTTTATACAAAATTAATAATGCTGAATTAGTAATTAGTATGGAGCACCAAAGAAACAAGGAGTCAGGATCATCAGTAGCCCAAGGAGAAAACATCCAATTAGAGGCATGTATGCTGGTGGATCCTCAATATATCCATCCCTTTTTTTAGTATTAGTGATATCCTGATAAGATGATTTAAAATTTTGCTGACCAATACTATGGATCAAAACTGTGGATTATTCCATCACACAATTAATCAGGAAGAGCAAAGACAACACTTCAAAAAAAAATTTCCTTAATATGAACACTTTGACATTAATAGGATATTTTCAGAGCTTTGGTAATATCAGCAATTATATTATCAAGTATGTGCAGTAAACTACCCAAAACATGAGAGCTATCCAAGTATGGCAGCAGGCAGTGATTGCTGATCTTGTTGAGTATACTCAAAACAACAGTGTACAACAGCAGGCGTTAATGAAACAATTATATGTCAGTTTTCAGCAAACTTGCACTGGCTTGGATTCCACATTACAATATGTTCAGCAATCAAAAACCTAAATTAAGAATCTGGTGGCCAAGCTGAATACTTAACTTTGGAGGATAGTCAAAGAGGTTATCAACCAAATTGGGTTCAATTACCAATGGAAACATGATGTGGATAAACAATTCCAATTGGCTGAATCAAATATTGCTCAATTTGATTCGAGATCAGGAGGCAGCTGTGCAAATGGCTGCAGCCAACACCAAAACTCACATGGTCATACTTGAATTAGTCAAGGGGAGACAGGAGATTAAGAATACTGTCAAAGAGATGGAGAGAAATTTGAAAATCTCTTTGAAGAAGTGAGAGCTAAAATTACCAAGCTTTATACAGAGATAGAGATTGTCAATAAGAATGCATTAGAATTACCAACTCAATCTGAATTAGATTACTTGAAGCTTAAAGTCATCAAATTAGATGATGAAATGTTCAAATATGAAAAGGAAAATTAAGATTATATAAGCATTTATTCAATATCCAAAAATGAGAAGGCACATTGCAGAAGGAAATGAAGCCTTGAAAGTCACTTTAAAGGGGGAAATTGATAAAAATAATCAACTTTGGAAAATGAACGAAAACGTTTGGCCTAGGAGGAGAAAGTCCTTAAATTATTGGATGACCTTAAAGATTCTAGATGTAATTGCTCAAGAGATGAGTACCATGAGGTGAATTTTTTTGAGGATGAATCAGCATCTATTGAAGTAGAAAGATGTGGTGAAAGTATGAACCAACCTGTTCAGGAAATGCCCCCAACTATTGCAGCGCTTCCTGAAGTAACACCTGAAACAACTTTAGTGTCAGACTGAATTCAATTAGAAACACACACCAATTATCATTGAAGATTTTAAGAGCACTCCAAAGTTACCCATTTTCCATCGAGATAACACGCCTGCCTTCTTCTGGTTATTTGAGATGACCATGTATGGTTATAGTGACCAGAAGTAAGCTGTCACTGTCATAAATCGTCTTGATACTTCCTGTCAAAATCTAGTTTTGCCTTCCATTTGTGGGGAGAACTGGAGCTATAAGGAGGCAAAGGATGCAATTCTGAAAGAATTTGATAGTCCAGATAAGATGTCAGCCCAGAACAGGACTTTATGGGAATTTTTTAAGAAGGATGAAACAGTGGATGCGTTTGCCAATCATTTTTATGAGGAAGCACAAATCCTTAGTGGGGCTAATATGATGACCAATTTTGATGGAAGAATTGCGATGCAGAATGCATTGCATCCTCATAAGAATCACACTTAATGATGTCATCCACTCTTAATAGCAAATCCACCATTTCTCAAATGATAGAACATATAAAGGTTTTGTCAGCAAAGTTCAAAGCGCCAAATCGGACATAAAAACTGATAATTAGTCAAACAATAATATGGGTCCAGGACAATTCCCTGACAAATACAGAGATTTTAAAAATTGTGGGAATCAAGATAAACAGTATGAAGGATCTATACTAAACAATAATTCTCAGTTAACTTGCAATAAGTGTGGACAGCCTGGTCATTTCGCCAATAACTGTGGACAACGCAAACCAAAGGATCAGGTTAATTTAGTCCAGCACAAGGAGAAACAAGAAATTTCCAATGAGCAGGGAAAACACAATGCGGTCTAGATGGGGGACAATCTAGAACTGCAGGTGACCAAGTTCCCCAGAGAAATTATACAAATTGGACAAGTCAGATCTATTTGCGGATGAGCCTGAGTTATATCCTCTTCATCAAATTGTCTACCAAGATTTAAATGCGATATCAAGATTAAAATTGAAGGGGATTGCCCCCAAAATTGTAGAAGAAATATCTCTCCCATATGCCTGACAAATAGTGGAGAAAGTATGAAATGCTGAAGATGAAACTGATTTATTGAATGCCAAGTTAGATGAAGTCGATGTATTGATTCCAATTGGTACAATTTGAGAAACGTTCCCTGAGATATTAGCTCAATTAATTCATACCCTGGATTTGGCTGATGAATCCATCATACATGCAGTAACAATAGCTTATCTTATTTTCTGAGTGCACATATATGGATATTTTGGTAAACCAAGTCCCCATCAGGTCTATAATTGACAGTGGAGCGCCAATCAATATAGTATCCACCAAATTACTGAAGAGATTAAGAGCCAAACAGGATCTAGAGCAGAGGAAGCAGTATGGGATGGCCAGCCCTGACCCTACCACTTTCTGTGGGGCCTATAGTGCTCTGCCACTACAATTGGATCCTTGGTTGTATCAGCACCGGCGATTGTTCTGGACAACCAGAATTATGATATCCTCATTGGCACCGACTTCATGTGGAAGTATAGGGTCAAATGTAGTTTTGAAGAAGACACTTTGACAATTCTGGGGCAGACATTGCCCCTGATTTATCAATGGGAGGGGAAGGCACCCCTTAATAAGAGAAATAATTTCAACAATTATTTATATGGTGGGATATTACCTGTTGGTTAAAATTTAAACGTAAGTAGATCCTGAAGTTACCCAAATATGTAAATGAAAATCGTGGAATTACAATCCTTTCTAATAAAGATGTCATAATTTAGCTGGGAATGCAACAGATCATAGAGACTGGACTGACTTAGGAAATACCAGAACAGTTATACTTTGAAATTGAAGCTCCTTGGCAACAATTGAGGATTGAGCCTTGGGTAGCCCCAGGGATTTTAATCCCCAGTCATGAGGAAATTCAGGTCCTTTTGGCCAATCTGGGGAAAACTCCAATAAAGGTTAAACGGCATCAAGTAGTTGCATTCACCCAGTTAAAACCAGTATCAAAGATTTGTTCCTTCCATGAATTCAGAGAATTAGATGAATTAGGATTACCAAAGGAAACTGATGGGAATATCCACATGCTATTTGAAAGGGATCAGTTAGATGGGTTAACGGAGGGTCAGAAAGACGAAGTTCTGGCCTTTTTTTGAAAAGTACCAAATTATTTTTGCACAGGATGACCATGATCTTGGGTGCACAAAGGATGTTTTGCACCGAGTCAATACTGGGGATGCTGGACCAATTTGATTGAGGCCTATTCAAAGGTCTAGAGTAGCAGAGGCAGCTGTTGCAAATAAATAAAAAAACTCATAGAGCATGGAATGCTTGTACTGTCATCCAGCCCATGGGCGAGTACTATATCAATTGTTAAAAAATAAAAATGGATTAGATCAACTTGTAATTGATTACCATTAGTTGAATAAAATCACGAAAAAGGACTCATATCCCCTCCCAATAATTCACGATGCATTGGAATGGTTAGGAGGAGACAAGTCTTTCTCCACCATGGACTTAATCTCCAGTTATTGGCAGATAGATATGCCACCAGAGGATCAAGAAAAATGTGCTATCATCACAGCACAGGAGTTCTACCAGCCGACAAGAATGCCTCAAGGCTTGTGTAATACCCCAGTGACATTCCAACGGGCAACGGACACGATTTTATCAGATCTGAAGCTGTTTTGTGTCCTTGTCTATCTGGACAATATTAATGTGTTTAGCTGAACATTCACCAAACACCTACACCACCTTGAGGAAGTATTCAAGCGACTGGCTTCTGCAAATCTCAAAATTAAGCCAAGAAAAATGTCATTTCTTTAAAGAGGAATAGATATTTGGGGTTTGTAATCAATGTAGAGGGACTCAAGCCCCAAAAACAGAATTTAGAAGCGATTAGAAAGATGTCAGTCCCTAAGAGCGTTTGGGATATTCTAAGTCTTTCTTGGAATGGCCAGCTACTATAACCATTTCATTAAGGATTTTGCAAAAATAGCTGATCCACTTTTCCATCTATTGAAGGACCTAAAAAAGGGATTCGTCTGGAATGATGAGGCTCAGATTCCATTTGATGAATTGAGGAAACATTTGACAATGAGTCAAATTTTAGAATATCTAAATTTTGAGAAGCCTTTTATTATTCAATTGGATGCACACTGATGGCAATAGGAGCTGTCCTTAGCCAAGTAGACAGAAATGGGGATGAACACCCCGTGGCATATGTCAGCCAAACTATGTCAAAGGCTGAGCGGAACTATACATTTACAGAGTGAGAGTGTCTTGCAGTTATATATGCCTGCAAGCAATTTCGAGTTTATATTCATGGAACACATTTCAAGGTCATAAATTACCACGCCTCTCTTTGTTGGCTCCATAATCTTAAAGAATCAGAACGGAGATTAGCACGGTGGGATTTAAAGTTGAAGGCCTATGACTTTGAGATAGAACATTGGGCTAAGAAAAAAAAATAAGAAACTGATGGGTTATCAAGGTTATCTGTCATTTTTGCTGTGCAAAATCGTGCAGATGACTTATTTGAGTGAATGATCCATGGGGAGTTACAAGAAGAACCAGTTGAAATCCAAAAAGCACTGAAAAAGGCAATGGAGAAAACTGAATTTGTCAATGGCCAATTATTTAAAATAACGGACAAAAAATGCTTTTATTTCTGAAACCTTCCAAATGAACAGAAATTATTTGAGCTGCCCACAAAAGTTGTCAGATATGGTGGGTTAAAGAAAACGCTCAAACATATCAGGCAATACTATTATTGGGAATCCCTGAGTTATGATGTTGTCAATTATATTACCTGTTTCATGGAGTGTCAACTTCATAAGCCACATAAGAATGTTACAAATTATTGGTTGGTGAAGCCAAGTTTTGCATGGCACACAGTTTCAATTGACATTATAGGACCATTGAGTGCAAGTACAGGTGGGGTACGTTACATCATAGTAGCAATTGACCACCTTACGAGGTGGGTTGAAACCTGAGCCTTGAGCCAAGCAGATGCCCTGAGTACTGCCAAATTTATCTTGGAGCAGGTGATATATCAGCATGGGTGTCCCCAAGTATTACTAAGTGACAACAAGACAAACTTTACCTCATTTGTAATTCCACGCTTAAATGATCTAATGGGAATTAAAGGGGTGGTATCTGCACCCTATTGACCTGAAACAAATGGAGTTGTTGAACGAGTCAATAGAACGCTCACTGCTACACTAAGAAAGTTGATCTCTGGTAAAGCGTCATCCTGGGCATCTTATTTAAGTTCAGTAACGTTTGCATACAACATCAGTTTTCATTCAGCTATGGGAAAAACGCCATTTGAATTATTATATGGTCATAGGGCAGCATTGCCACCAATTCTCTATTCAGCAGTAGATCCAACTCTAGGGATAAGTGTAGATAAATATCTATATCAGCTCATGAATATAATAGTGGATCTCCAATATCAAGCTTATGATACAACAATCAAAAGATGGATTCAGGACAAAAAAGCTGATGATAAGAGTCAATCTAACATCAGGGTTTTTGCTGTTGGAGAATGAGTAGCCTATTGTGATACACATGGGTTTGGTCACCAAAATAAGTAGATGCTCTATGGTCAGGTCCATTTGAGGTTATTGCAAAACAGCAAATGATGCCTACATGATCAAAAATGTGTCTGATGGTCATATGATTAATAGTGTACACAGCAAGTTTCTTAAACAATGGAACTAATAATAATAATATTAATAATATCAATAAAATAATACTATACTAAAAAAAGCAGAAAAAAATAATAATAAGTAAAAAATAGGTTGCTAAATATATAAAAAAAGTAAAAATTTAGCTATAAAAATATATTTTAAAGAAAGTTTTTATTATATTTAAAAAAAGAGAGAAATTACTTAAAATATTTAGAGTCTTTTTTATTTTTTTTTATTTTTTTCAGACTCAGGTTGCAAATTGTGAGCTCTTCTTTGACGCCTCTGGGGGAAGGGAGGTTAAATAATGATATTATGAAAAAGGCTGCCAAAGTCAATCTGTGATCAGATACTAGCAAGGGTTTAAGCAACGCAAAACCAAGTTTTTGGACCTGAGGGTAATTTTGAGAATATGCAACAATTGGAAAAGTAAATGGAATGTCTAAATTAGCAAGATGAGAAACTCCAGATTTTAGAGGAAAACAGCAATGCAAGAAAATGCAATCTGCAAATAAGTCCATATAATATCTATATGGCACAGGCACTGGAAGCTGTGTGCGAAGTGCTTGATGATGAGCTTCACCAAGGACACTTGCCATATGAGAGAATAACGAACAATGAAGATGTGCAAATGGCTGTTAAACTATGCCCCTGATTATCGCCATTAATGGGAGGTATTTCCAGATAGTCCCCTCTGTAAAGTAATTGTGCAGAAAATGAACAGCATCTTGGAGATGGCGGCTGCAGGCTTCCTGGATGCAAAAAGGTAAGGAGTGGTGGAAATTTTGTGAAGCGGGAAGTGAGGTGGCCCATAGGCAAAGTACTTGCCCTGCAAACTGAAGTGCATAAGTTGCAGTATTTTGATCAAGCAAATTATCAAGGTAACGAGAAGCAAAGAGAAGCTAAGAGCTTCAAGAAATTTACCCCTAAGTTCCTGATATGGAATCTCAACATGATTGCCATTACCAATTGCCAATTCAGTAGACAAGATTGTTGGTTGATAAAATTGACCAATCTGAAAAAGGAACTCAGGGAGAATATTCAACTCAATAAGTATGATCAATCTAAATCAAGGGAAATTGCTTCATTAGGCTCAAGAGCAAACCCTGGATCTAGAGATGATGGAGCTGAGTCCAATAATGATTCAAAATAAAGCTCAACAGAAGGGGAAGTTGGAATTAAAGGCTGAGAATTTAATTGAAAAAACGGCCAACCCTATTTCTTCTTCAAAAATAGGTACCATTGCGGGGAGAACAGATGAGATAACTGAATCAAGTTGACTTGGGGCATTAGACCTGGCAGGAAGGGAAAGGATACCTATTTGGGCAGTTCATGACATCGCTCAAAAAAAGGGGAGGTGTTCATTTCAGATAAATTGGCCAGGATTTGATTGTAGCATGATGTATTGGAAGAGGACATTTTTAGCTGATAATATGGTCAAGTGGGGGGGATGTGTGGGAATTTTGTATAACCACATTATCCATCTTGGGATTAATTAAGCTTCAGTTTATTTAGATTAATGGTTTGTATATTTTAATTTAGCTTATTATTTAGTTTTAAACGACAATTTATTTATGCCATCTAGGCAGCAAAAATAACCAACTGAATGGTTAATTATAATTCTCATTGGATCATATCCAATGATAATTATGGTTGCAATTTTGTCAGGGATTGTTGCCAACAATTTGGAGATGAGTAAATTAGCTTGAAATGGACAATTACTTATGGGAAATCGTCAGGTTTGGTAGCTGACATGTGGGCTGATATGAATGGCGATTTAAATATGCTTTCCTCATGAATATCAGCTGGAATATTTTATAAAATTGAACCAATATCTCATTTTTGTCAGCTAGGCGTGCTGAGACCATCGTGGTTACCGCAATTTACCCCTAAACACATGTCTTCTCATACTCCCATTTATATATATATTCCCTCATTTTAAAATTAGTAAACACCCTTAGACTTGTGAATACTTTATTTTCTACTAATGATTGTTTACTTCAAGGCGAAGTTGTAAAGAAGTACTTCCTATATAAGTAACACTGCCAGAGTGAAGCAGAAGTCACAGAATTTTTGTATATTTCCAGAGTGAGGCTGAAGTCACTTATATCTATTATTTGCCAGTTAAGGGCTGAATCTACACATTTATCTGAACTCAACTAAGCTATTTGTCTTCATACAATTAGCAAATTCGTGTTTATTTCCAGAGTCAGTAGTTAAGCGAACCTGTGCACCAGTGAAAACCCATCTTTTTTTACACGGTTGAACCAGAAAAAATCAAAAAAATTCCTCACAAATGCACATATCGAAACCATGCCATAAAATAACAACCTGATTACTCTAATATCATGTGAGAAAGTATGGGAAGTAGTATGCGGTGCACCAAGAGGGAAATGGCCTGGAACTGATGGGATTCCCTATGAAATGATATTAATATTTTACTAACATCTCTAGTATCCTTTTAGCTTCCAGGAACAAGTGTATTATGGAAACACGCCTCCTACCTGGAGGCAAAGAAGCCTAAACTGTCACTTTATTCAAAAAAGGAGACAGACTAACCCTATCCAATTGGCACCCAATTTCCCTAACCAACACAAATACGAAAATTTTCACAAAAATTATGGTCAAAAGACTAGGAGAAATTGCAGCTGACGCGATATCCTCATCAAAATACGGATTTTTCCAAGAAGATCCATATGGGACAACATACTCACATTTGCAAATGTCTACCAGCTCAAAACCCCTGAAGCTTGTCTTCTTGGACCAACAGAAGGCATATGACAGTGTTGAATTGGACCTATCTCAGGGCCTGCCTTCAAAAGTTTAAACTCCCAAATAGATTCATAAACTGGGTGATGTTCACAGTATCAGCCACCATGGCTGTGCGTGGAACAGGTTTCTTAACTAACCCAGTCATCTCACAGAGAGGACTCAAACAAAGAGACCCTTTAAACCCTCTACTTTACAATTTTAGCTTGGATCCTCTAATCCTGAATACAAATACACTTATTAATGGAATCAATTTCTTGGGCCAAAGCCCAGTCAAAATGATAGCCTTTGCTAATGACTGTGTGGTGGGAATATCCAACAACCAGGATGCTTGCAGTATTGAGAAGAAAATACAAGAATATTCAGCCATAAACAACGCATCACTTAACACTGAGAAAACGAAAATCATAATCCTTAGGACATACCAGACCCATTGGATGCAATCAACCCTGGCCAACAAACCTTTACATCAAGACTTCTCACCAGACATAGGAGGTGAAGATCAGCATTAACCCCACTGAAACTTCCCTTCACCACCAAGCCAACAGCTGGACCTGTCCGTCACATAGAATTATGGTTGGAAGCAGGAGGTTACGCCAACTCCATGTTGGAAAAACAACTTCTGGATAAAATAAAGAAGCTTTGCCTCCTTACATGGACATCAAACAGGTCTAACAGGAAGGGTCACGGTAGCCAACTTCATGATTATATCAATCATATTCTTTACAGCCCATGCAATTGCTTTCTCGCTGGCCTTCTTTAATACAATTCACGCCTTATTACAAGGATGGTTTTGGTCTAACCACAACCCCCCTGTACGCCTTGAAACCCTATTTGGCTCTAGGAGGAATGAAGGTATGGGGCTTGCAAATTTTGTAGAGCAAGCAACCCATATACTAGGATCCTGGATAGCTCAGGTGACTAGCCCAGACCTTCCAGATATATATTGGGCCAGAAAAGCAAGATATGATTTTACACGAGCACTCCAATTAAGAAACCCAGATCACCCAAACACATCAATCAAGTATCTGGCATCCCATCCCACAGCTGCAGGACCGCATTGAACTCCTGCACATTTCAAACAAGTACTTCTAGCCATGAGAAGGGCATAGTGGAAGATTCATATATTTGATCAGATTAGTCACAGATGACGCCCAAGGCTAACTCATAGACAGGAAATTAAAGGCCAAATAGTCACAGACAATATAATATGCAGAAGTCCGAGTGCCATAGCCAGAATTGATTACTTAGATCACATGGATATACCATACAGCCTGGAGACCCAAATAGAGTCTGTATTTAAACACATCACTCACTACTTTAACCCAGGTTATGCACATAAGTGGAGATGCATGAGGAGAATAAACCAAAAAGCAGAACGGTCAAGTGCAGCCCCTTCTCATGTACAATATGTGGTCATTATGGAAGCTTAGTACACAGTTTAGAATATTGTCCAACATCAGTGGCTTTATGGAAAGAGGTCATGCGCCTATTCCGCCAAGAAAGTGGACAATCATTCAGTCTAGCTAGGAACATGTTCGCTCTAAGCATGGAGTCACCTATCCACCCATCCCTCCAAGCGTTAATAGTAACAATAGCACTATGGACAATAAATATGATAGTACTGGTATTGTTTACAGGAGCAACGCCTACAATCCAAGAAGCAATCAATCGTTTCCACTGCCATATATTGGAACATTTCCAAGCATGGCTGTTTGGAAACATGACCCCACGTAACAGAAGGACAATCAATACATGGTTCTCCATATGGTTCCTGAAGATTGATTCTTTCCCTTCACTCATGCTGCATCCAAGAATAAGCCAGCATAAACCCATCTACCATCCTAAACTTGGTGGTCCTGGAGACAACAAGAGGGGCCTCAAATCCTATGGGGTGTCTTTTAATTTATTACAGTTTAATAGTTTATTCACACTATATTGTAAGTGCTTGTCCTCTTGTCGACCTTTTCCAAATAAATATAACAAGTTATTCAACGCACACCTTGAACCTGTGCAGTAAACCTGAAAATCTTTACCCCTGAGGTACCCGCCACTTCTCTTGATGCAGTATAACGCCTTTTCAGGACTTGATATCCCCAGTCAATAAGCTCTCCATTCTTGGCGCAGGCATTCATAATTTCCCAAAAATCTTTTGAGAGGAGTTTGAATTAGCGAACACATGAAGCAAGGTATGAGTCCTCTGACTCATCAAATAAGGTAAGGATTGAAGGGGCTGGCATCTCTGAATTTGGCACTATCTGTTCCAACAACAAGTATGTGGGTGTTATTGGAAGCGACTAGGGATTCATTAGGTAGGTGAGCAGGGTTTCACACAAGAGCATCCTAGATAAAGTCGTTGCCATATTTGACAAAGTTATATTAAAAGCTAGATATGTAAAGTTTCTCATGTTAGAGGGACTGTCGTGGGGTCAACTTCGTGGAGATCCATAATAGAGAAGGTGTGGTGATCTGTCCTGACGATGAATGTCAACTGAGAGCCATGGAAGTGGTGCCTCCAGTACTGTATAGCCTCCACCACTACCAGAAACCCCTTATCATATATAGGGCGTAACTTTTTGAGCAATAGACATCTTCTTTGAATAGTAGGATACTGGTAGTTCTAGCTAATTGTATCTTTCTTGCAGCAGGGCTGACCCTATTGCATAGTTGGTGGCGTCAGTTTCTTATAATAAAAGGGCATGTGAGGTCTGCACCGACCATGACTGAGACAACAAAATTAAATTCACCTTATTGAAGGCAGAATCACGCTCAACTTTTAAATTAGAGTCTTTTAACCAAAGGCTGAGTAAAGTGGTGCATCTACCTCTGATAGTTTAAAGTAATTTTTAGGAAGGTTTAAGTGCACAGATAGCTCCTTAAATTTGAAAATGATGTGAGAGTAGCCCAATCACGAATAGTTGCTTCCTTATCTGAAGAAATCATATGACCTTTGGGGAAGAAAATGTTTCCCAGAAAGAGACTTGATACTGGGAAAACTAACATTTTCTTGTTTTTATTGTGATATTTGCTTGAGATAGACTCTCCATTGCTTCTAGAGAGGCTAAAAATGACCTTCGCTTCTTGAGAAAACTAAGATGGCGTCCATGTAAGCAATGATACAAACCTATAAGATCCCCTAAGAATGGCATCAATAAAGTGTTGGAATCAGGAAGGAATGTCCTTCAGCCTAATAGGATTTTAAACATAGTTGATATAATACTTTTCTGGTGCAGAAAGCAGTCAACAATTACTGACTTTCCTTCTGCAATTTGGTTGAAGGCATTCATGCAGTCCCACTTACTAAATCCTTGGTTTTTTTCAACATAGCATGAAATCTTTTGTTCCTGTGTTATGGTGTGCAGGTCAGGGATTGTCACATTGTTGAGGTTGCCATAATCCAAAAAGGGCAAAGAGACCATCAGCCTTTTTCACAAATAAAAGAGGGAGCATACTTGATTTAACTTTATAAAGAGTTGTCTTATTTTAAGCTTTTCACTGACCCACTCGTCCAGGGCGGCCTCCTCATCTAGTGACAAGAGGTAGATGAGAGATTGAATCTTAACTAGGTTAACAATGAGCTTAATCTAATATAGAAAGTGGGTATGAGCTGGATATAGGGTGCTTTGTGGTATTGAAGAGGTCAGCATAACTCTCAATACACTCAAGGATTTTCGGAGAAGGAGAAAAGGTCTCATTATTTTGTAACTGGGCCAAACCAGGAGATAGGATGGTCGTAATCTTAGAAAATTATCTTTAGGCGATTCAGGAATCATGGAAATATGAATTTCTATGCCTTCGCAAAACTGGCTAACATTACTCGTTGATCCAGTTGTTTCCATAGGTTAAGCTTGCTTCATCACTCAACCCCTTAAATGACAGAAAATAAGTATTGGTTGATGACATTAAAATTCTCTATGAAGAAGCTTTACCCCCACAGAAGGGTACAGGGGACTCAACTTTGAAGTAGATATTTCTGAGATAACACTTATTTTCACAAAGAGTCATGGAAGCATGAAGAGTTCAAACACTTCTGCTAATTTAAATACATGAACCTTTAGGATGTGCTAGTGTCAATAAGTACAGTGGCTTCCAAGACCTTGTAAGTAAAGAACGCTGCCAAGATCAAAAATTTACCCAGATAAGGGTTTACTATTTCTTAATATGCGAAGTCAAGATTCAAATATTAAGTAACCCACTGGGTAGGGTTAAAGGTTACATACATAAGAAGTGAGAAGTACTTTCACACCTAACCATCAATTGCCAAGGCTTCTGAATGGTGATGAATAGGCCACCATGCAGCTGATGATATGGGGAGGGTTTAATCACCTATAACCCTCCTAATTGAACAGCTAGACTTTTAAAAATGTCATTTTGGATAATATCCACCTTGGTGTGCTACCAAGGCGTCCACTCGCTATAAAATATGACAAATGATTTGAGGGTCATGGAGAAAATGTTAAACAACTACTCAGGTTTGACCCGTACTCTGGTAGGTCTGCACCAAGGTTGCATCACCAGAATGATGCAAAAGGAGAGAGGATAAAGAGACGAATGATTTGGAACAAGGTTAGGGGCTTACTTACCCCTTCTGTTTTTCAGGGTAAAAGTGAGGGGCATTCCATGGAACTCAGCGGTGCATAGTCAGAAAGGGGAAGACGACCACCTATAATAGAGGCTTCAGTCCTTACCACCAGATGGCTCAGGGATGGTGTGTCTTTTTCTTTAAGATATATCATCTGGGTATCAGTAGTGAAGAGGAGGCGGAAGGAACGGCTTGCCTGTTGGACCCCTTTAGTGGTAGGGGTGTCAGAACGCTTAGCTGTCCCTTTTTAGAGTAGGGAGGCCACTCAGTAGAGGGTAAAATCTTCAAGTTGGTAACTACTTTCAAAATAGTGAAGGTATATATGTGCAGTTATAAATAGCTAACCAGCAAGAAAAGAATTACAACATAGTTTCTTTTTTGAGCAAAATGTCTGGGAAACTGAACTTCTAGTAATAATGGCAAGTAGACTCCTAGAGTCTAGTGTCAGAGACACTAAGAATATTAGGTTAAAAGTACGCAATATCTCAGAAAAATATGAGGGGTTCTCAGAATTTATATAGAGAATAAAAGAGTGTATAAAAATCCTATATTTATAGGAATTTTATACAAAAGGTAGGGTTTTTTGATTTATCTATATGAAAATCACCATCAGCATGGTAAGGCATGGACAACGCAAAGCTGGCTAAAATTTCAGCTTAATCTTAAGGTTTTGGATTCTATGTACCTTAAATGGAGGGCAACCCTTCTATTGCATTTGGAATTTTCTATGATGAAAGTATGAAAAACTTCATAAAAATTTCCTTAAAATTTTATATAAACCTGTCTTATTAATAGTTTATTTTTCTAAAAGTGTGGGGATAAATATATTAAAATTTAAGTTATTGGGGTTCTGCGTGGTTGCTGATCTGAGCCTCAAATTTAAATTTTGGCTAAAAATTTTGTACGTAAGTTTAAGCTCAGTTTGCCAAATTTCGGCATTTTCAAAGAATCATGTATCTTGGTTTTAGCCGTAGTGGGGTTTTAGGCACTTTACCCTTCAATAATATACTTCTACTTCATTAAGATTCACCAAGTTTTCCCGCATTGTGGACTACTGCCCGTTTCTTGTTTTAACCTTGAAAGAGCATCCAAAAGTTTTAGAGAAAATTCTGTGAGCTCATAAGTTCTTTTTGTGTCCTTTTTGTGCTCTTTTCCTGATAAAACAGAACTTCCTGTGATACCCAGAACCAAGATGTTGCTTTGATCTTCCTAAACTTTTCATTCCCAACGTATAGAGGTAGCAGTTCATCTTAAGGTAAGTTTCTAGTTTTATTACACTTCTAAAATTCTTCTTTGAAAGTAAACCTACTTTCCTTTAGGTTATAGTTTGCAAACTCCGCCCTCCACACTATGCTATAAACTTTAAAACTAACCCAGTTACTCGCACTAACATATGCAAAATGGCAACTAGAACCTTGGAGCAGCTTGATTTTTAAACCAGTGATCCAGAAGCTTGCCATGCTATGATTTAATTTGCTGAATCTATATCCCTACTTATTGTTTCCTGATCAGTTGCACATACTGCACACACAAACAACTGCTTTCGCCCTACAATTTATTCTATAATAAGTGTGATTTATCCAAAGGTGTTCTCCACTTACTAAAATATGCTTTAATAGGTATACCTACAATCACGGAAACTTAAGTATTCTTCACCCTCCCTGCCTCTTCCACCATATGGGTGCCCCACGAGACCTGTAGTTGCCCCCGCTTCATCTATTTAAATGTTTATGAGGCCTCTGATATTTTTTTAAATGGATTTGCTCCTCATTTAACCACTAGGACGCCCATTCTCAGAAAGATATAATTAGAATTTGTTCACATATAAGTTAAACCTAAGATGAGTTGTCTCTTGACTAAAGGAACCAACTGCCCAATAATTCAATGATTGGACCTTGACTTCTAATGATGCAAAGAATCTTACCTATTAAACTACTACCTCAATGAGTACAAAGGGTCAAATCCCTTCACAAACAAAGGACAAAGATCCCTCAATTATTGGGGAAGAAATTGACAAACAATGGGCACAGTAAACCTGAAAAAGGCGTGTCTCTTGAAAGATTATATGAACCCTCATTTAGTATATAATGTAATCTTTAAAATCTTGTACGTTCAATATATGTTAATGTGCACACTTTTCCTAAAGAATTACAATTAACTAGAAAGCCATCTGACGCTAAACAACTAAAATTGTAAAAAATTACAAAGGAACTGGCTGACAAACTCCAGAAACCAAAACTGGTGCTCCCTGCCAGGTACCTTCCAAGACTACCAAGTGAAGATGTGCCTTCCCAGTGATATGAAATTCCAGAAGTGACAACATCTATCAAATAGATTAAAATATGAGCTATAAGCTTTCACCAAGAATAGATGAATATCAAAATTTGCGGTTCCTGGAGGAGTAGTAATGAAAGTTGTGAGTTGTCTTTAGGTTGGCTTAGCTGATTTAATGGCTGGAGAGAGGTGATGGCATAGCCCTTTTGCTTATTCAGTGTCTAGCTTATATTGCACTATCCTGGGCAATTGATATTAATTATTGTACCTAATTGAAGAGGTAAAAATTAAATATTAATTCGCTAAAAATATACAACTATCTTTATTTGTTAAAGCTTTTGGATTTATAGGGTGTTGGTGTCCTGTGATGGATAGGGTACTCAAGTCCTCTTCATCAGGATCTTATTAACCATTCAGTACAGCGGTCTAGCTGCAGCCACTTCCTTTGGTTAGCTTCAGGGCTTGTCCTTCCATTGTATGAGGGAGTCTGGATGGCTGCCTATGGTGTTAAGACGGGGCCACATCTGTTGACAACTCCCAAATTTTTCTTCACTAATCCTTTCCCATCTAAGTGTAAAGGCTCTTTATTGTAGCAATCCATTCGGTTCAGGAAGTCTTAATCCCAGAGGAGGATGGTCAAATGGTTTATTGGCTGATCCCGGGATAATCTGAGCCATTATTTATTACAAATGCCAACATCGCCACCCGCATGATCCTGGTGGAGGGGGACAACAGGGCGCGGAACCTAGCATTTACGCGGTTAACACCTATGCACTATAATTCTGCAATGGAATAATTGGAAACATCCTTAAAAGTACACAGTTAGAATACCACCCATGATGTGTCTAACTTATTGGGCACCCACCATGGTGATCGTGGTAAAATAGCACATGGTCTCTAATTGTGAACAAGGGGAGAGCTGGGCAGTTGGCGTTAGATTGCATAGTGTCCATGATGGTGGAAAAGATTTTAGGTGAGAGCGCTCGTAGCCTGATTATTTCATCAGTTACGCCCTCATAGTAAGCTTGACAGCTTTGGGAAAGGTAAAGTATGATAAAGGCTGGACGCTACTGGGCAGTCAGGGCTCAATTTCATAAAGGGGCTTAAAATTGGGAAAATCTAATCACTTGGTGTTAGCTGATCCATAGGATAATAAGGTGGTATCAGGTAATGATTCCATCACATGGAGTTCATAGCGGCCATCTTGCGAAAAATAGAAACTAGGGTGCCATTTTCACGTTCCAATGCATCGTTAATAGAGAGACTATAAGATGAAGTGAAGTGCTGAAAAGTATCAAAATGTGGTCAGCTCTTGGACAACTTTGGAGGTAAAGTTCAGCCCATGGGTTGAGAGCAAAACTCTGGAGCACCTATGTTGTGTGAAAACAGAGAAAAATATAAACAAGGAGGTGGCATTAACAGCAGCAGCAGGGACCAAGATGGCCTCAGCCCATTTTGTAAGATAGTCAATGGCTAGTATAATGTAGCGGTGACCATGGAGGCCCATAGATAGGGGCCCTACAACATACAACTAACAACGATAAAAAGCATAGAAGGGACTATAACTTCATTTTGATAGCGTGGGTTTGGCTGATACTGGATTCTGCAGATCAAGCAGGCATCTAAAACCTCATGGATAGTTTTAAGCATTTGGGAACCAGTAGCATTGTTTCTTATCCATCCATATGTTTTCTTGACTGCCCTAAGTCCCATATGTGAGTGTCCTTTAAGAGTATATTGGGTCGTTAGGAGGGTCATATGTAGATAAGCCTTTTTCCATCAACCTGTTGAATAACATACCATCTTGTATCTGAGTGTTTTGGGCCATTGTCCGTAATGTCTTTACTATTTCTGGGGTCTCCAAATCCCATAATTCTGGCCAGTTAATCAAATTGTATAAGAGGTCTACCTCAGGCAATAATAACATGATGGTCAGCATTTTGGACAACTCTTCCACTTTTTGTGAGTAATGCCCATCCAATGCATGAAAATAAAGCCATAACTTTGAAGCTGGATAAACCACCTGGGCAATCAACCATTGAAATCTTTTTTCTGTTGAAGTCACCTCAAGGAAGCGTGATTATCGCACCGTTGAAATGGTTCTAATATATGTATGGTTGGAAGTGCTTGACCGCGAGTAATAGAGCTAAACATTTATGCTCAGTGACACTGTAGTTCCATTTAGCTTTTTCTAGGGTCTTGCTGAAGAGGTCACAAATTAATCTTCATATTGCTCATTTAGTTTGGCCAGGATTGCACATATGGCTACGTCAAATGCTTTAATAAATTATAAAAAGGGTTGGTCAAAGTTTAGATGAATCAACACAGGCTGATAATAAGTGCATACCTAAGTAGATTTAAAGCCTAGTCATGTTTAGGTTCCATTTGAAGGAAAAATGCTTGTGTATCAAATATACTAGGGTTAGGGGGTGGAAGGCGAGTCAATAGGGCGTACGGCTACCAACCAGAAGGTTGCGGGTTTGATTCCCGCCCTTTGCACATTGATTGGGGTGCCAGCTGAGGGAAAATATTGGCGGTTAGTAGGTATAATAACACGAAAACCTTACCCATGATGTAACCAGTTAAATCTGAGTCCCGATCTGAAGGTGAAAAAACTTTCTACAACAGAGTTGACCCTGCTCTAGTTTTATGTCAATACTTTCTTTCTCTATTTCGGTAATGTCTGTCCCCCAGTCAGCTTGCCTGAATAAATAAAAATAAAAATAAAAATAATATACTAGGGTTCAAACTTTTCTTTCTTGTAACAATCACTTTAGTTACTACAATTTGATTCAAGCAGCAAATTTGGATAATTACACACAGGAGAGATGAGTGACTTTATCAGTAAAAATTTACACCATGGGCGAGTGTCACAGTGAGTGGTGCACTTAACAGTGCAACTAAGGGCAAGAAACGCCCTGGAGGGTGACCAGGAACCCAATCCGCAAAGAAATCACAAACTCAGACACCATCTGGGTTTATGGTATTCACTGTAAAGCACGTGCAGTATGTACAATTAGCTCAACCAACCCTTGTCAAAGGTGGAGCATGGGATCAGACTCTTCCTTGGGGATGAGTCACCAACCCTGTTGGAGAAAACATGTGAGGCACAGCCCTCACTTTTCCCTCATGCGGTGTACATAGCCACCAACAATATGGGCTGCAGCTGGATTGATATTGGTTTTGAAACAGCCAATGAAGCTGATGCCGCAGCAAAAGTCTGTGTGGAAATTGCCCTCCCCGAGGGCAAAAAATTGTGTGTACCGCGTGCACCAGATGGAACAAAGCGAAAACTTTATTCATCTCTTGTGACTCACTCCCCACCAACCTTCCTCATAAGGTAATTAAGGAGGAGCTCCACAAAGGTCTCGTGGCCTACAGAGAAATAGCAACTCAAATTACAGCAATTTCACCTGATGCCCAACCTGTGCATGGGTAAAGCTATCGCCATAATCAACCCCTTACCAGAAGTGGAAGAGGACTTATCCAGAATTCCCTGCACAGCAGAATTTCACTTTGCAGATGGGGGCCAGTCAGCTGCATTCTGAGTTACACCGGAACGCGCACCGCCCATTTGCAACCACTGTGGCTCACTGGGCCACAAGGAACACGCATGCCCTGTGAAAGAGGGCTTAATGGAAAATGATTATTGTGAGGAAGCAATGGACGAAGATAATGAAAACTTTTTTAAAAATGACTGAAGGTCACCACCCATTCCGTTGGGGTGAAGATGGACTATACTCCATTGTGGACCCAGTTACACACAAAGAATGTAAAGTGGCACAAAAAGCCCACAAGCAAGCAGCGGCTGAAGCGGTGGCACACGCGGAGTCTGCCATTAACCCCAGACAAATTTGGGAGGATATTTCAGATATTCACCGAACCAACCAATCAGAACATTATGCCCAGGTTGATAATTTTCACAGTAACCTGACTGAGTCACAAAGTGACATCAGTCATGCACATACTGAGGAACAATGCAACCGAAATTTGGGCGAAAATGAGGTGCACAATTAACCAAAGTCAAACCTCAAAAATATAGAATTCAATCAACAATCTGCATCAAATCAACATGAGACCTGTGTGGGAAAGGTTGATGCAAATGCAAAAAACTGCAATTCCCGTGATTAATTGGGTCAAATCAAGGGAACTAACAAGGACAGTGAAAGAGTTGGAGTACAGATGCAGAGCATGGACAAAATGAGCTGCGGTGGGATAGGGACAGAGGGCCCTCCCAAATGCTCCTGAGGCGCCACGGGCACCTCAGTGTCAATAGGGATGTTAAACATCGCGGGAGCCAGGGCTCATATGTCCCAAGCCAAAAAGCTGGAATTCCTGCGAAAACCTCTTGTAGACATCTTGGCCATCTGAGAAACCCACTGTCTACAAGGGGAAGAAAGATCCTGGCCAGCCAGGGTCGCACCATCACAATCAGTATGGACATCTCACTGTGGGGTGTTCGTCTGAGACAACAAAAAATTTAAAATTACAAATTTGTCATCACACTTACACGGTTGAGTCCTGGTAACAACAATCACATGCCACGAGGAAATAATTTTGATAGCATGTGTCTATGCACCGTGCACTGCAACTGAGAGAAAACAATTTTTTGGAAACATTCCTACTCTCACCCTCTCACCAGATACCATTATGTTAGGCGATATCACCTGCTGGGATAGCCCCAATATGGATTGATGGCCTAATCCCAGGGGATACCCACCTGAACACATTGAATTCCGCATAATAAAGGCATCTCTTGGCTTACAGGATGCTCTCCCCCCAGTTCACCACTCCTTCCCCACATGACGTGGCCCAACATATGCGAGGGAGCGCTCATATTGATGAGTTGCATTGACCACATCCTCGTCCCACAATCCCACAGCTCAAGAATATCCAAATTTACAACAAAAAAGATCAATTTTTCTGACCACCGATTGATCACAGTGCAGATAGCGCCAACCCAATCCCACACACAGGTGTCGCCTTGGAGAAAGCTTCACCCAGAAAATATAAAATTGCCTGAGATATCTGACTGGGTTGAAAATGAGGCTACAAACCCAGAATTCACAGCCCCATACACTTCAGATCCCATCAGAACATGGGAAAATTTCAAAAAGGATTTAATCAACAAAACCCAACATATTGCATCATGTAAGTACACCGCAGACACAGCCGCAATCAAGCGTACCTTGGCAGAACTAGATTACCTGGAGATAGATACTCTGAGATCTGGCTATAGCCCCTACTGGGGACGCAAATGGGCAGAATAATCTTCCCAATTTAATAAATTCATCTTTAAACACCAACACAGAATCAAAGTATCAAACAAAGGTAAGTTTATAAAAGAAGGCAAAACCTGTTTGACATACTTTTTCTGTCAATTACACTCCCACAGAAACCAGCCCGCATGCACACAGGTCCGCAAGACCAACAGCACCGTGGCAACTGACCCTGAGGAGGTCAAGGCGGAAGTACACCGCTATTACACTGAATTATATCGCAAAACGCCAACAGATTCACAAAAATCTAAAGAACTTATACAAACTGCCGAGATAAAAAGTACACCACCAAATTACAACATACTAACTTTAATTACATGGGAGGAGCTTTGGGAGACAATTCGCGGTGCACCACGTAGGAAATGCCCAGGGCCTGATGGGATACCCTACGAATTTTACAAAAATATTTTCAACAAATCGCCCCCTCCTATTGGCGTCTATGAACCAGTGCTTGTTGGAAACACGCCTATTACCAGGAGGCCATGAATCCTACGTTATAACCTTGTACAAAACGGGTGACAAGTTGGACCTGGCCAACTGGCGCCCAATTGCACTCTCCAACACTGACACAAAAATTCTAACAAAAATTTTAGTAGCTAGATTAGGCGCACTTGCATCTGACGTCCTATCACCCAACCAGATTGGGTTTATACCAGGGCGTTCAATCTGGAACAACATTCACCCTGTTGCAAACAGTTGCCAATCCAAAGCAACTGGTGCCCTGGTCTTCTTGAATCAGGAAAAGACGTATGACCGTGTTAGCTGGCCATACCTAAAAGAATGTCTACATGCCTTCAAACTCCCACCAAGATTTGTAAAATGGGCGATGCTCCTAACAGAATCTGCAACCATGGCTGTATGTGGCCCTGGATTCCTAACAAACAAGATTAAACCACACAGAGGGCTCAAACAAGGGGATCCCTTCAGCCTACTGCTATACAATTTCAGCTTTGACCCACTCCTCCGAGTAACTGACTCACGTCTCATGGGGATAACCGCACAAGGACAACCAACAGTCAAGATACTGGCCTTTGCGGATGACTGCGTAGCAGGTATAGCAAACAATGAAGATGTCCGACAGCTGGAACGCACTCTAGAGGAATACTTCAAGGTTAGCAATGCATTGCTCAACAAAAGGAAGACAGAAATCATCCTCTTAGGCAAATACACAAACAACTGGGTCACAACATCAGATCTTCATACCAACAAATGAAGAAGAAACCCAATCATTTTACCCTTTGCAACACTTCCCACCACCACTCCTGTCTGACACCTTAAAACTTGGCTAGAATCAGGGGGATATGCTAATGAAACAATGGAAAGTAACCTGTTACAACGGGTATCCAAACGCGTCGCCTCCCTCAAGGGAAAGACATCAGGATTAACAGGGCGAGTTACAGTTGTTAACTCGCTCATCCTCCCTATAATATGGTACCCAGCCCACGCGATCGCCTTCTCACCTATCTTTACAACTTCAATCCGCGCGCTTATCCAGGGCTGGCTGTGGTCTGGCTCTCACCCTCCTATACGGATGGAAACACTATTTGGCCCATGCTCAAGCGGAGGCATGGGACTAATAGATTTTGAGAGCCACGCCGATCACATCCTAGGTACCTGGATAAAGGAGGTCCTTGTTCCAGACCTCCCGCAACAACATTGGTCCAGAGCAGCAAGGACTAACTTTGCACAGGCGCTCAAATTAACCAACCCACATATTCCACCCAGACTACTTTCATACCTTGCCAAGCACCCTACTGCAATGGGTCCGCATGGAACCTTCCCTCATTTCAAACATATCCTCTGAACTATCCGCCATATGGGATGAACCATAGAGAACATGGGTACTATACAGGGAAGGGGACGACCCAGCCTCCAATTCAAATTAAGAAAACCAAAAAACCACCCCCAGAGAGATATGCTCGCAACAACCCCAAACATAGCTAGGATAGAATGCCTAGATATGTTGGACATTTCCTATGATTTAACCACACAGAAGGCAGTGTGGAAAATGACTCACCACCCACTCCTACAGCTGAGGATAAGAGCAAACGCCTGGCGCTGTCTGAAAAGGACCTATAGGATGGCGGACCGCTCCAACTCCCTCCACGAAACATGTGCAGTATGTGGAGGGGAGGGATCCCTACATCACTGACTAGAAACATGCCCCCCAACTAAAGCTATATGGCAGGAAGTCGCACGCCTGCTTAATATCCAAAACAAACAGAAATTCTTGATATCAAAGAGCATCATCGCGCTACAGATCGAGTCACCAATCCCATCTACCCTCCGCTCCCTAATGATACCCATTGCAATGTGGACAATCCACACAATTGCATTAGATGCGTTCAAGGGCACGGTCCCAACCATTCATGGGGGTTTTTTAACAGATTCCATGTCCACTTACTGGAGCACTTCCAAGCCTGTCTCTATGGATATATGAGGACAAGGCAAAAAGCGCTCATAGAATCATGGTACCCACTCTGGTTCCTCCACACAGACCCTTTACTTCACACCTGCTCCATAGCAGGGTGAAACCCCCTCGGAGTAGCGCACCAACCCCCACATACCTGGCAGTCCCGCTGGCAACAGGGGTAACTTGAGTACCCAAGGGTGCCTAATTTTATAACTGTCGTTATTTCCTTAGTTTTACATATATTAGGTAATGTCCATCCCCTGGTCAGCTTATCTCGGTTAAATTAAATATACTAGGGTTCAGCCAGGGCAACAAATCGTTGTATAAATTGCCTGTAATATCCTAACATACCTAGGGAAACTTGTATTTCACCTTAGGCTTTGAGAATGCATTATTTTATCTAATGCAACGACCTTGTCCAATAAGTGATAGATTCCTCGTTTCTTGGTCTTATGCCCTGAAAATTCCATATACAATTGAAAGAATGAGCATTTGGCAGGTCTGAGATTCAGAGGTGCCTCCTATGAAAAATCAAAAGCTTGTCAGAGGTGCTTTAGCTGGCCGTTATAGGTTTCAGAGAAAAATGGTAAACCTATTGAGGTATACTGGGACACAAAACATCTTTAAATCACCTAGAGCCATGTTCATATCTTGTTGGAAGGAGATTGTAAGTCCTGGGAAATGTTCCCTGAGTGTCAATTGGGCTCTCTTCCCATTTCTGAGTAAAAAGGTTCTGAAAAGGGTGGCTGTACCCCTCATTACCCAGGGTGACCTCGCCCACATGGTAGATGAGCGCCGGGTAACAGCTCTCCCTCTTTGGATCCCTCCCCCAGTGCCCTCACTCACCTTGGTTGAACTTGTCTGCCAGATAAGGAAAATTTGCGCCAAGATTGCTGAACTGAAGTCAATTAGTCCAAAAATGAATAAGAAACAAGCCTGACAACCAGAATTCACATAGTCATAAAGGTATGATGATTGATTTGTTGGCCAGAATCGCTGACTGTTTTGATTTAGCTAACAGTGCGATTGTTGAGATTAACCCCCTTACAAAATCATTAGGGATGATCCCTGACGCGCAGGTAGTAGCATCGGACACCATCGACATTAGTTTGAAGCTCCCTTCTGGAAAATTAGAAGTTGTGGCTGATGCAATGCTTTTGACTGAAAAAATGGCCCAGCAACCGAGCACAGGTGGGTTGGGCATCCTGAACCTGTTTCTAACCAATTGGGACCGCCCCTACATGGGGTGGCCTTGAAAGATTACCACTGCTCATTGGGCAAGATGCCATCGCGCTAACTATTGGAAATACAATTGAGCCTTGGTATGGGTGTTTGAGGTCAAACTGACAGTGACTTAGCCTGGAACCAAATCCTTTGATGTCAGTTCCTATTGAGCTTATCTTCCCCCATTCCCAAATAATTCGCCAGTTAGGTTGAACTTGAGGGACCTAATCCCTGCTTGTTCCCTCAATATTCGACCACTAATTGATTGGTTGTATCGCACTGAGAAAGTTGTTGGTAATTTTCTTTCTTTTTTTCATTAAAAAATCCTTTTACCGACTTTATTTTTATATGTTGGAAATAAACCGCCCTTTACGCTGGCACTCACATATCCCTCAGAGTTAATGGCCATATTCATCTGGTATTTCATTATGTGCCTGTATGAGATTCTGGCTCATCAGTAGTTATTAGCAAATTATACTCTCTAGTTTCATATCCGTCATATCAGCAGCAGTGCCTTTGGCATTCTGGTTTGCCATTCAGGTGCTCCGCACCTGGGCTGGAAGGCTTATCTAATTCTAACTTGCTGTTTGCCTGACATAATTGACCAACCATTATTCCTAACCATTTCCGCCTATCTCATAGATATTGGTGCAGCAATGGTCTCTTTTTTTTAACTGAATCAGTTTGTGAAGAAAATTTACCCTGGCCATGATAGCCTAGTTCCACTCAAAATGTCCAATCCACACCCCATAGTTGCTGTGGCTACTGTGCCCATGTCAGTAGATTCTGACAATCTGACTTGGGACGAGCTTACCCCCTATGAACCTAGCGGTTTCCCCTAGCTCCACTACCATTTTTGGTATCACTGGATTCATCCACCGCTACCAATAAAGAGAAATTTGCTTACTTCTTACTACCCATGAAGATTAGTGTTAGGTATGTAAACTTTTGGGACGTTTACTGCACAGGTTGGTTGTTAAGTAAAACTACAAACACTAGTTTTATGGTGACAACTAGTAGGTTGAGTCTTCAAAATAATTGGCATCAGATCCACTCTTGTAATTGTAATTGAGAAAAACAACTAGGGACTTATTTTCCCTTCAATCTTCAATCTAGAAGTAAATACAAAACTATATTGCAGTTGAATTCTGCTTTTCATTAGAAAATGTTAGGGGTTTATATAGGCAGAAGGCGGACAACTTTTCAGATAACTCTCTGAAAATCTACTGATTAGTTCCTCAAAACTTCTAACCCTTGGGATTAACTTCTGATGATAGCAAATGTCTTCATCTTAATTGATCCCCAGCAGTGTAACCTTTTACAGATTGGCAACCATCCTCATGTGTTAGGAATCATACACAGATGGTCTGAGGGCCGTGTTAGCTGATTGCTACTACTAGCTACTGCCAAAGCAAGCGTTAAAACACTTCAATAGCTTTGGTAAAACGACCCTGATCATTCAGCGCCTCTGATGTAATGATTCATTATAGCAATATGATTATTGGCAATCATGCCCTTATAAAAAGACCTAACTAACATTGTTGGGCATGATGCCCGACGAAATATTAATTAAAACAATCGTCAGATTATGTCCTTTGATATATTTCAACTACTAATTTAGTCGTAGATGATCCTTGACAAAACTATAATCAGATCCCATCATTTGATTAAATCCTTTGATTAATTACAACTAATAATTTAGTCAGGGATGATCTTAGACGAAATATTAATTGAAACCAACATTCAGATTATACCTTTGATATTTATGATTAATTATTTATGTTGGCAACCAATGCTGAACTGATGTTGCTTTGACAACCATCAATTCTTAATTGGCAAGCGAGATGGATAATGTGGTCAACCAAAATTTCCAACAGGGTCAACAACGTCTCCTTTGAGGCTTTGGTGAACTGGAGCTGTGGGCCATTTTATGAGTGTTGAACAAGCCAAACAATTGGAACTTTACCTGGATGTAGGTCCTTTAGTGATGGTTGCTTTGTCAGCCTCCCAAACCTCATACCTAGTTTGTAGGCCAGTTTCATTCTCAGTACACCCATTCAGCTTCTGTGATTGGTTCTCAGCAATGCCAAACTTGGTGTTCAAAGTTATTTTAGGAAATGTTTGGTGGTGTCAGCAACATGTTAAGATTCATCTAGAGTCAACTATGTTGTCATTTGCCAAAGATCAAATGGAGAGAGAATTTCCTTTAATTAATACTCTCAAGAAGACCCAAGATCATAGCTCCATTACTTCCCTAATTTCTCCTTTGGGCCTTCCATCCAATTTCCTGAAGAATTGATGTGCTATCAGAGTATTTTTGATTCTGAGAAGGCAGACCATCTCCACCCTCACACCAAATTTGACTTAAGATTTTGTACAACGGTACAGTTGTTGAATATCAACTGCCTGTTGTATCCCCACACAGCGGAGGAGGAGGTTTTGCTTAACACTTGGTTAGATGATATGCTTAAAAAAAGGTGGTTGTTAAAGGAGACATAGCCAGTTGCGTCTCTCATTGTCTTCACCAAAAAAGCTGATGGTTCCCTCCATCCCTGTGTGGATTACAGACATTTAAACAAAGTTACAGTTCATGATTCCTACCCCTGCCCCTGGAGCAGACGATCAGCCAAGCAATCACCAAATCTTGTGTGTTCTCTAAATTGGATCTCATCAATGTCTTCAACCGGATTCAGGAAATGGAAGGCCAAGAATGGCTAACAGCAATCTGGATGAAGCAGAGCATTTTCCAATTCCGCATAATGCCCTTTGGGATGAAGAATGCGCCCGCTACGTTTCAACAAATGATTGACAGTGTACTGTGTGATCTATAGTTCACTTGCACGGTAGCATACATTAACAACATTATGGTTCTCTCCCTGACTCCTGAACAGCATGCTATCAAATTGGAAGCAGTTGTGGACGCTTTGCACAAGGCTGGCTTGTTTGTCAAGCCTTCCAAATGTGATTTTTATAAAGAGGAAGTTACCTTTCTTGGGAACCTCATCCTTAAGGGTGGCTACATGATTACTCCCAATAAGTTGGATGCTATCCGTGAATGACCTACTCTGACAACCCAGAAACAATTATGGAGTTTCTTGGGGAACCGTTATTTTTCTAAAAAACTTTCTCTGGCTCTTTCCCAGTTGGCTACTCCACTCCACCCCCTCACTGGCAAGAATGTACCATTTCTTTGGACACCCAAATGCCATAAAAGGCGTTTGAGTCAATCAGGGAGATGTTTTTATCCCCTCCCATCCTAAAACATGCAAATCCTGCCAAGCCATATATATTGTTGCGAGCAATGCCTTCTTGGTGGCAGTGGGGCAGTGCTGCTCCAAGAGCATGAGAACTTGTAACATCCAATCACCTACTTTTCCCAAAAATTCACTTCTATGGAACAATCCTTGGCCATCTACAATAAGTAGTTGGCAGCTGTAGCATTGGCATTGACTCATTGGCGGTACCTGCTACAGGGTGCCCAGCATGAGTTAACTGTTTGCATGGATCACCAAGCTCTCTTGTATTTCTATAAACCCAAAAATTGGTTCATCAGCAAGCTCACACCTATTGGGACTTTTGCAGTTTCAATTTTAGTTATGAATTCTTAAAAGGTGCGCTTAATGTACTTCCTGATTTTCTCAGCCGCAACCCCGCCCACTGTCCCCTTAATTGGAGGAAGTTGATCTCATTACCTTGATTCCTGCTGCTAAAAGTTTTTTGATTGTTCCCCCATCATCTCTTCCACAGCCCTTGCTCCCAAAACAGATCTCGTTACTCAGGTCATAGTCAGTCAAATGACCTGCCCCAAAGAGGTGGAGTTATTCAAGAAATTGTCCCTCCAAAATAATAAACACTCTCTGTACTCTTTGGTGGAGGGTCTCATTTATTTTTGGTCGTAAATTTAGATTCTACCTCTCTTCAGAGAAGAAAGATTTTGAGCGCATCATGACCCCACCACGATCATCCATATGGGCAATAAGAAATGCATTGACATGGTTAAGTGGACCTACGATTTGGCGGGTTTAACTAAGTAAGTTCCGGCCTGGATCGCTGATTGTGTTACTTGTGATCAGGCTAAGCTGATCACTCTGGTAGAAATGGGCTTCTGCACCCTTACAACTTGCAGAGAGTCCATGGAAATTGGTGTCCATGGATTTTATCATCAAACTCCCCTGCTCTTACAGGTTCACGGCCGGTGATGGTGGTGGTGGATCATTTCATTAAGTTTTCTCTTTATATTCCCTGCGTTTCTGCAATTATGTCAGAGGAAACTGCCCATATATTTTTGTGCCACATGTTTTCAATGTTTGGTCTCCCGAAAGAGATAATCAATGGCCATGGTCCACAGTTCACAGCGTGGTTCTGGAGTGCACTCTTATCCATTTTAAAAAGCTCTCCCTGTTGCTCCAACACATATCATCCCCAGTCCAATGGGCAGACTAAGCGAATTAACCAAGTCCTTGAACAGTACCTGCGTTTCTATGCTGCAGCTGCACAGGTCACCTGGGCTAACGACCTTCCCACCGCTCAATTTGCCTAAAACAACGGGACTCATACTTCCACAGGGTTTTCTCCTTACAAAGCGACGTTGGGATTTAATTCTTCCTTTTTGGTCAGACCCTGCTTGCTCCCTGAGGTTTAAGCTGCCACTAATCATGCTGAACATATTAGGTCTACTCAATCCTTAGTGTGGGAACACCTCACCAAAGCTATTGAAGACTACAAGCAGTTCGCAGATCATAAGTGACTCCTGGGTCATGACATAATGGTGGGCTCCTATGTTATTCCTGATATGCACCATTTGAAAATGCAAGTGCCCTTCCACAAGTCTGCAAGTAAGCATTTGGGCCCCCATTTGGTGGAGGAAGTATTGGGCAATGGTGCGTTCCAGTTAAAACTACCATCCCATTGGAAAGAGCACCCCATCTTCCACGTTTCCCAGTTGTCACCTCTTAAGTTTACTGTTCCCATGGATCCAAACTGATAGTAATAAAAAATGTGGAGGAGGCCGAAGTGGAAAATATCTTAGCATCCTGCAAGTCCTGTAAGTCTGTTCAGTACCTCATGGCCTGGAAAGGCTATACGGCCTACAAAAACAGTTGGGTTAAAGCCCATAATTGCATTAACTGCATGGAACTGGTCAAGGCATTTCACAAATTCCACCCAATTGCTCCCCGCACTCCCAAAAAAAGTTACTACTATAATGGTGATCAAGTTACCCAAGGCGCACAAACATATGGCCATCATGCAGTTTCCCAGTGGTTATGCCCTTCCATTGGAAAAAGGAAAGGGTAATGTAAGTCTCAGGGAATGTCCCCTGTATGTCAATCGGGCTCTCTTCCTGTTTCCAAGTAAAAAGGTCTTAAAAAGGGTGTCTGTACCCCTCATTACCCAAGGTGACCTCGCCCACGTGGTAGACAAGCGCTGGGTAACATCTCTCCCTCTTCAGATCCCTCACCCAATGTCCTCGCTCACCCTAGCCAAACTTGTCCGCCAGATCAGGGAAATCTGCACTGAGACTGCCGAACTGAATCAATTGGTCCAAAAATGAATAAGAAACAAGCCTGACAATCAGGATTCACATAGTTATAAAGGAATGATGATTGATTTATTGGTCAGAATCGCTGACTGTTTTGATTTAGATAAAAGTGCAATTGTTGAGATTAACCCCTTACAAAATCATTATAGATGGGTCCCCAATGTGCAGGTAGTAGCATTGGACACCATTGACAATAGTTCAAGGCTCCCTTCCAGAAAATCAGGAGTTGTGGCTGATGAAACGCTTTTGACTGAACAAATGTCCTAGCAACTGGGCACAGGTGGGTTGGGCATCCCAAACCTGTTTCCAACCAATTGGGACCGCCCCTAGATGGGGTGGCCTTGGGAGATTCCCACTGCATATTGGGCAAGATGCCATCGCGCTAACTATTGGAAATACAATTGAGCCTTGGTACGGGTGTTTGAGGTCAAACTGACAGTGACTTGGCCTGGCACCAAATCCTTTGATGTCAGTTCCTATTGAGCTTATCTTCCCCCATTCCCAAATAATTCGCCAGTTAGGTTGAACTTGAGGGACCTAATCCCTGCTTGTTCCCTCATCAATTGACCACTAATAAATCAGTTGTATTGCACTGAGAAAGTTGTTGGTCAAATTTCTTTCTTTTTTTCCATTAAAAAATCCTTTTACCGACTTTAGTTTTATATGTTAGAAATAAACCGCCCTTTATGCTGGCACTCACACATCCCTCAGAGTTAATGGCCATATTCATCTGGTATTTCATTATGTGCCTGTATGAGATTCTGGCTCATCAGTAGTTATTAGCAAATTATACTCTCTAGTTTCATATCCGTCATACCAGCAGCAGTGCCTTTGGCATTTTGGTTTGCCATTTGGGTGCTCTGGCACCTGGGCAAGCAGGATGGTCTAATTCTACCTTGTTGTTTGTCTGACAGAGATAGGCATTACAAAGCCTCTGCGGAATTTGGTTTATACAACCTTTTAATTTTTGATTAGGTCACAATTATATCAATCTTTGGCAGCTAGCTTAAACTGTGAGTACCCACTAGCAAGTTCAGTTGCTGAGAAATTATGGGCTTCAGCTAGGAGCTGAGGTGAGTCATCAATTTGAAAGAGGGCAAAAATATCCTTTCAGATTATTGTGCTGAGCTTATGATAATCCATTATGACACGATGGCTCCCGTCTTTTTCTTTGAACAAACAGTAGTGGATATGCCCAGAGACTTTGCAAGGGTACCCGCAACCCTCAGGTTAACAGCTCCTTGGGTTTGGAGGCGATTTGAGCCTCTTCTATTTTGCTCTTCTGGAAGGGGTGAGAGCATATGAGTGAATCATCCACATCTCTAAATTATGAACAACCTTCTTCATCTTGCCAAAGTTGTACGTGGATGTATAGAATAGGTCAGAAGAACCTTTAAGAGCTCATCAAACTTAGTCCTTTGTTATGGGTTTTGTCTTCCCCTAAGGAGATGGTGACTAGAGCTACAGTGGGAGGCTCCCATAAACCAAAGCTATGGATTCTTCAAACCCATGGACACAGCTGATAAATTTTGATGGGAATTTAGAGTAAATAGGCAATTATAGTATTTGGGCCAATAGTATGGGCCTTTGGAGTCAGATTAGCCTGAAGTATATAGATGGAGCCAGCATATTTAGGGTTGAGGATACCTGTTGGTTAATACTTTCTTTGCAGATGAAATTTCAGCCCCAATCATTTCCAATAAGTTCTCAGGCGGTATATTCACATGAATCCAGGTTTTACTATAATCTGTGACTCTGGTGGGGATTATCTTGAGCTCTGGCGAATATAAAGGCATTACTTCAGCCCCAACCACTACATGAGGGTTATTTTAGTCATGAGTGTGTCTATATAGCTCACGTTACCAACGGTGGTGAGAAAGGCCCACCACACAACATGAGAACAACTAACATTTAATAAAGGAAACATGGTATTACAGAGGAGGATGCCAAAAAGCCCCTGGAGTGGGTTGAACAAACACCATTATCCAAGACCTCCTGGAGGCTGACAGAGAATATATATCATATACATATTTAAATAAACTAAATTTTGGTTTAATATAACTAAGTCAACCAAAAAAGAAGAATGGTCACAAAACTATTAATAAACAATTGGGGGCATTATCATTTATCAGGCGAGATACTGTGTCCAATTGAACCAATAAACAAAACTTCACATCATTCATTGTAATGAAGCTTGAGTAAGCCCACACTCAAGTGATTAACTGAAACTGAATTCCCCTGATTTAGCAATATACTATAAATTATAATGGGTATTAAAGACACTCTTTACACCCAGATGTAAAGATCTATCATAAAAATTAATAATAGCTAATGCGATTTAATGCTGCAGATGAAACACTCATCAGATATCATGAGCACCTTTAGAACCAACTTTAGAATATCTTTTCTTTACCCAGTGTTGATCCAAAGTGTGATATAAGTCAGGCAGGCTTTCCAACTTTGTCCTCTTGGCCTCATCATGCCTAGACTTAACTTTAAATTCTGTCCCCTCAACTACTTCATTTAACCATAACAATTTCACACATGAACCTCAGACGTGGTATTTGAGCCAATCAATCCACTTTTACGTATCAAAAAAGCAGGTCTGAGCCTCTATAAGGTTTTTGCCATAATTTTTTAGTTTTAAACACCACTGGGATGCAGGTATTGAGCAGGGATAGGAACCTTTTCATTTAATAAATGATGACATTATATTTCTAGAAAAATTGGGCGCCCAATTTAACTCATAATTGGTTATCCAGAGCTATAGCCAAGGCTTTTAATGAAATTATCCCAACTTGTAGGGGGAGCGCGGAGTAGGCTCCTATGGACCAGGTGCATTGAGGTCTAGACGTACCATACTCTTTGAGGTGGGACAGATCAAGAGTAATCTTAATTTACCATCGTTAGTATAAGATGAGATCACGTGTAATGGAGACACACTATAAATTATGGCATGTATGGTGATTTTATGAACCTTGACCACAAGACTATTAACCATACTATCAAATTTTGGTGTAGAGGTGAGAAAAAAATGTTTTTCCATAAGAATAAGCAGTATCAAGAAGTTTATTATTAAAATTGTTTAACTCTTGGTTCCAGGGCTCTCCACTGATAACCTCTGTAGGGCTTTAAGGGCTTTAATAGAGGCATGACGGTGGGGTATCAGCATGAAGAGCCTTTGTCATCATTTAAACCTCTCTTTTCCTGACATTTTGCTTTCCCCCTCTTTTTTTAGTACTAGTGGGGCCCAACCCAAAAGGGGGAGCTGCCACGCATCTTTATTCACAAATGGGCCAAACAAAGGGATTATAATAAATTAAAAAATTCCTAATATAGCCCCTAGGTTATCAGCCTAGGAAGCTATATTAGAAGGTGAGAAAGCTTTGGGGAAACTTTTGTCCAGGGCCTGCTTTATCTGGCAGACCATGACAGACAACATTGGGGTAGGTGCATCAGAGACATAGGGCATAAGGAATTATAGTTGGGGGTTTTATTCATTGATGAGGCCAGTGGTGTCCATCGCCTCAACGTATTGAGCAAGTTGATGCTCAGCAAAATTGATGAGAGCCAGCACACAAGTAAATGACTTGATGCGCCTGCAGGTTTTGGGATAATTGGGGTCAAAAAGAGAAGTCTTTGCTGCATCAATGCAAGCGCGGCTTGTACTGAAAGCAAGCTCCTCAATTTTGTACTTTACATCTTCCTTAAAATCATGAGGAAAATTGGGGATAGGAATACCTTAACAAGGGGCTCCATTGCCACATGGAGTTGCTGGCGGCGGAGGGTGTTGGCCGGGGCAGCTGCAGCCACAACTGCCATATCAGTATTATTTTATAAATGGGAAACACATTTTTTGGACGCCAACAGCGGGAACATGATTTGGGAGGGTCAACTAAGAACTCCTACAAATCAAAATTGGGTTTCATGTTACATGGCCGTCCGTCCTCCTCATTCCATTTGAGAGCCTTGAATGGATTGGATTCATCCAGCGCTGGGCCAGCCACAGGAATTGGGGTTGTGGCCAGAGCTGATCGGCCATGTGCTGTTGACCATGGCAGCCCAGCTGAAACTGGTTAAGCCATCGACTCAAGATTCTGTAAATCAGTCAAATTTTCAAAAAGTTTAGATTTTCATAAATTTTGATTGGTCACTGCTTTGGTAGCAGTGCCAGAATTCCCCGACGTTGGGGGTGGGAGGATTGAGCCCCATTCAAAACATTGGGGCGAGGCAGCCTTTGGGGTGGCGCCCAAGCCATGAGCAGTGGACATGGTGGAAGCGGCAACTGTGGGGCACTTGCGCTTTGAATGGTCAAGCTCAAAGCATAAGGGGCAAATTGTTTGGCTTTTTTTAACGCGACCTCAGAATGGGTGATCAGGGGGTTGATCTGATCACGGTGAGGGGCAGAATTGCGAGGTGAGAGTTGCAATGAAATGGGCAAATCATTGCAAAGGAGCGAGGCCCTGCCAACTGATCCGCCCCATTGGGAAGCAAAAGTGCAACATGGGGTCTGCGCCATAAATGGCCAAACCCTCCATGAGCTCATGGCGGAGGCATTTGGGGGAGAGGAAAGAGGGTATCTGGCGAACTGGACCACCAAAGTGGCCTCATCTGGGAGCTGGGTGTGAAGGCGGGCAAAGGAATTTTTTAAAAATTAATGGCAGCTTGGCTGCTGCCACTGCATTAGCTTCTGAGTGAAAACTGAGGTTGAAATACCTTTTAAAGGGGCAGAAGTCAATAAAGCCAGTGAATTTGAAAACTGCCATAACCATCTCAAAGATGGCTACACTTGTGTATGGAAAGAGATTCCCATATTTGACCCAGAGGCCAAAATGCAAATTGCTCCATGGGAGCACCAAAGGGCTCCGGAGAACCGCCTGAAAAGTGGTGAGGTGGTGAGCAAGTCCAAGGGGGGACATAACGCCCAGTAGCATTGGGAGGGCTAGCAGAGCCAGCCTGGGCGTGCTTCAGTGGTGGCTGAAAGATGCCATATGGTGGTGCACTACCACCTCAAGCTGGGGCATCAGGCGTCAATTGCATTACATTGGTAAGTTTTAGCTTGATCAAGCAGTTGTTTTTTTGTGTTTTTTGAAACTTCTATTTGGCTTTAATTTGGGTATTGAAGCAAAAGAAAGTGCATTCTATCTCTTTTGTCTGATGTTTATACCACTCCTCCTTGGTGTGTTAGAGGCTTTTCAAGTAGAACAAGTGGCTATAACTTTCTCCTTAGCCTCCAAAGCATGCAACAAGGGTCTAGGAGGGGCTTAAAATGTGAAGGGTAATTGTTCAAAGTGGCTGCAGGGATCTCTTTGAGTTTCTCTTTGGTGTCATGGATGCTAGTAAAGGTTTGTTTAAGCCCTAACATGTGGATCAGTTATTGGGCCAAAATCTATGTGCAGAAAGAATTTCAGTAATAGCAACATCTAAAGAGATTTGATTAAGAGTAACTAGAAGTTGCGCACTAGAATAGAAGTGATTTAAAATCAGAAGGGGTTTCAACTTGTTGAGGAACATGTCCAGGAAGGCTTGTTTTTGACTCATGAAGTTCTTATTGGAGCCAAAATCATGTACAAGAGTGGTATTGACCCGTGACCAGGGTTGAGATTAACGAAGATGGGGTCATAATTTCATGCGCTTCCCACACTGGCAGGAATGGATAATCTTACCTTCTGGAAATTGGTGGCCTCTACCATAGTGCTCTTGAAGACTATTAAAAATTAATGCAATTCTTGCTTGCCTGTAACAAACTTTTTTAAAAGCTAGGCTTGAAAGTTAATCCAATTGGTGTGGAAGTGAATGGATGCCAGCTTTAATAATCTGGCAAGGCTCAGTGGACATTAACTCTGCATATGCATGTGAGACTGATGGTCCATTTATCGTCAAACCTTTTCCAAGTCATCCTGAAATTTATCTATCAATTGAGAGCTCTGGTGTTGGCCTTTAGATTAGTTTAGGATTTCAAGTTTATTATTTCAGATCACAGAACTGATTTGAGTATCCGAATTTGCAAATTTCTGTTTCATTACATCAAAGCTTTTATTGCTAAATTCCATAGCTCTTGTATATTTTCCATTTTGAATTTTAGTGCTCCTAGGGTGATGCAAGGATTAATGGGACTCCCATCAGGGTGATCGCCACACCCTCAAGTGATGCTTTCAATTTTGTTTCTGAAAGTCCATCAGTTCTTTTAGCTTCTTTCAATGCATGAGGTCCTTGGAGCCTTCAGCTGGGGAATGGGTGACCCTGGGGGGCCAGGGAGCCCTCTGGAACATGGTCTTCCTTCAGCCCCAAACTGGACCTATTGGACCTTAAGGGCCTATGGGGCCTTTGGGTCTCCATGGCCCTTCAATGATGGTGTTACTTCAGTGCTGAAGCTGATCAAGCAGAGATTCTACATGACACAATCGTTGTATGAAGATAAATCCAAGGTTCAGTTTTTGGGCGGCAGCCTCTGACGTGGCATTTCGAATATACTTGTGTACTTCAGAGACAACACCCTGTAGTCACCGAATAAGGTGGGTATCCATAAATCCAGAGATCCCAGAGTTCAACAGGTAATCTAACTTTGAGCGTCATTGATGAGGCGATGGTAGACCTGGATAGCTTATTAATTTTAGAAACATAAGCGTAGCAGTTTGTAAAAATTCGACCAAGTTTGAGCTAAGGACCTGTAATATTCCAGGATGGAGTAAGATCTCTTGACGATGTAAATCCATCAATTGGAGGAGATGAAGGAGTGCTGGATGTACAAAATGCCGCATGTAAGGTTCTGATCCGCCAAGCAACTCATTGTTAGCTAAGGCAGCCAATCTGTAAAGTCTTCACATGTAAGTAATAGACAGAAGAAGCTTGCAATCAACTAAAATGGGTCTCGAAGGAATAGATCCCATTTATAAGCTTCTGAATGTGTCAACTAAATTGTCAGTTTGGAGATAGAATTCTAAGGTTTGGCATGGAAAGGTTGAACTCAAAGTAGCCGGAAATTCTAGGCTCTCAGGTTTAACCAGTTGTACCTCAAGTTGTATATTATTAGCCCATTGAGTAAAACTCTTCTCCCCATCAGAGGATGGGGATCTATTGTTAGCGTTATCTTTCACGTCTTATGATCAAAGTTTTCATGGATTACAGCTCAGGGCCCCCTGTAGTGAGAACCTAGTTTGGGGTTTCACCAAGAAAATACATAAATAAAAATTTGTGGGTTCCCAGAGCAGTATGATTGAAGTCATGAGTTGTTTTTAGGATTGCTTGGCTGATCAGAATGGCTGGAGCTCAGCGATGGAATAGCACTTTTGCTTCTCCAAGGTTTACCTTATATGAACTACCCTGGGTTATAAAACTAATTATCGTAACTATGCAAAGAGGAAAATAATACATATCTGCTAATTGAATTTATGATGATCTTTATTTGCTATAGCTTTGGTATTCTTAGGCAGGCTAAGTTTCCTATGGCGGAAAGGGTGCTTAAGTCCTTGATTTTATAGGATCTTCACTTCCCATCACTATGGAATTTGATCTGCAACCACTTCCTTTTATCAGCTTTGGTTTTTATCCTTCCATTGTGCAAAGGCATCCAGATGGCAGCCTCTGATATTGAGACAAGGTATCATCCTTTGACAATTACTAAATCTCCTTTATTAAAATCTTGCCTTTTAAGCCAAAAGGACCATTTGGAGACAATCCATATGATTCCATAAGGCTCAAATTTAAGGAGCTAGTTGATTTTTATATTAGCTTAATCACAAGGTAAATTGGACCATTCTTTAGTAAAAATGCCAACAGGAGCGTGACCAGATGTGTCCACTCCAACAGTTAAAAATACCTGTCCAAAATATTAGAAATTTGCAGTTTAAGGCGCTAATGACATTTACCCTTCCAGCCCAATATGATGCAATCTATTAGATTAAATAAGCTGAAGGAGCTGAGATGTGAAAACTCTAATTTTTTTAACTTTACATCTTCAAGGGTAACCCATTTTAAATTAATTTCATGTGGGATGCAGAAGATTTGATGCAACTATACAACACTGAGCCCTTCCAATTACTGCAGTGTGAGTTTCCTAAGATAAATCTCTCTCTTTCCACTTGGTGTAACTTTCTGAGTAATTTTACACTTAAAAAAAGTAAAACCTAAAAGGTCTGCCATAGTTTCGCTCTGATGTCATTGGATTCCCCGCCAGCTGCCCCAGTGTGGAGCAGAGGTAAAACCCCACCTGCCATTTTCCATCTGACAGGAAAACGCACTCAGACTGGCTCACCCAGTCTCACCAAACCCTTGTTATAATTCATTCCTCCTAAGGATCTTGAAACCCACCTTGCTCAAACCCAAGCAATGCCCCGCTGCCCCATGGTACTTTCCCGGAGCAACATGCAATTTTCCTTAGGTTCAAATATGAGAAACTATTTTTCTACAATGACCAAGCCATTATTAAAATAGCTCAGGCGGTGATAACACCAGCCTGTTTAATTGACTTCTGCCCCTATAAGAGGTATTTTGACCTTGGCTTCACCTATGAAGCTGATGCCGCTACTGCAGAAATGATGCCCCTGGACTTCCAAAGTACAAATCTCCCAACAAATTGTATCTGGCTCCCAACGGACAACACTTTGGTGGTTCAGTTTTCTGGTTTGCCTACCCACCTCCCCCTGAGGTGCTCCATCAGGAGCTGATGGAAGGTTTGGCAGCCCATGGCTCCAACCCCATCATACAATTTGTGGTCCAAAATGGGGCCACATGACTTGCCAGGCCTCAGGCATATGCCACAATCAGCCCTGAAATGTATAAAACTGGCCCATCAGTTCCCCCTCATGCCGCTATCCCCTCTGCCCCTGAACATCCATTCTGGGCCTGCGTCGAGGGTGGATGGACAATTTTTACATCCTGTTTTTAGTTAGACCACTTGAAACGCAAGTGCCAATATCTAGCAGCTTCTGTCGGCGCTGATAGTTTTTCTGACGTCCACCAACCACTACCCACCCTGCGCCAATTCTGACATGGGGTATGATACTACCTTTCCCTCCCCTAAAGCCTGTTGTTGCAGCTGCACCTACAGCCACCAATCAGCCTCCACATTGCCCCAGTGCCACGCATAAATATTCCAATCAAGAGCAGGAATGGACCCCAGTCTGATCCCATGCAACATCCAACAAATCAACCAATCCTCAACCATATACCAATTCCCCAATTAAATTTTGCCAGAACCCATGAGAGTTTTTGAATGAAATTGATGAATCAAGTAATACATTGAAGCACTGATGCTACAAGTCAATCAGTTCTGCAATGCAAAAAGGGATGCAGAATTCCCCCTCGTTTAAATGCCCCAAAGCCAAACGCTGAACCATTACACAGTGACCACCAGCTTGCAGTAGAATCAGCCACCACACCAGATTGCCATCCCCTCTGCAAAGCAGCAGCTAAATCACTGGCAGCGCTCTCAGAAGGAATTCCACCTCCTGTTATCCCCAAAAATCTTACTCCAAAAAGTAAGATTAACGTAAAACAACTTCATAAAAACGTCACTGACGCTATCCAGAACGTGGTAACTATATCACGGAACCCAAAAGCTGAGATTACCCAAACCAACATTACAACGTTCATTAAATTACCAGATGCCCGCATTAAAGCTAAAAAGGCTTTATCTTAATATATTACTGCCATTTTTATGGTAGTCAATTACTCAGAAGTACCAATCATCAGCGATATCAAGCCACATACACCGATGCCCTGACGCCCTTGCTATCTGCCTTGACATGCACTCTATTGTATGAAGAGATAGCTGCGCCAAAGATGAGCCCCCCAATCCCTCCTCCCCTTCGGCCATGGAGGAATAAGCAGTTTCTGCTGCCCAACTGATTGGTTGTTTTGTTCAGTGTGATTCAATCAATTGCTCATTTGGGAGTTTTGTTTTGATCAATTATTTATGTTATTAATTTAGTAAAGCTTTTAGTTCAGTAATGTCCATCCCCTGGTCAGCTTACTCTCAGTTAAATGAAAAAGTTTCCTAAGGTAAAATATACCTCCAACAGTTTATCCATACTGTTCTCCACCATCAGCTGCAGCTTTTAGAATCATCATATGGAAACTCAAAGCCATTTATACCTAATAAGCAGCTTTATTAATGAATCTTTGAATTGTCTGAGACAGTTTAAAATTTTGGTCAAGACGATTGAAAATCCATTTTATGGAATTAAATAGAAATCAATATAAAAGGTTCAATTGGATTAGTCAATAATGCAGTTGGTGAATCTATTCACAACCATATTACTCATTAAATTGCCAATGCCTCAGCAATAAGGGTATTTGAAACAAGCTGTGACAAAATTATTAGCCCGTTTGAATGAACAACAGCAAACCTGTAAGGCCAGCGGCTCCTGCCATTAAGTTAGACAGGGGTATGCACCCTTTTTTGTCAAAAAGGGCTTTAACCCCAAGCCCCTATCTCTCATTGAAATTTCTGACCTAGGTCATACCCTAGATGAGCAATGGGTGGCTGCTGCCCCTCCCCAATTGCCTCATACCACTCCCCAACCAATTTTCAAGCCCAAACCAACCATTATCTTAATATAAGGCTCTTAGCTTGAGCTATCAAGCTGGACAGGGTTATGCACCCCTTTAGGTTAAAAGGGGCCAAACCCTAAGGTGCAGCCCCTCACCCAAATCTCAGACCTAAGGCACATTCTGGATGAGATATTGGTGGACACTGCGCTTCCCTGTTTGCCCATGCCTTTTCCCCATCCCCTCTCAGCTAAACCCATTCAGGTGGCTAAATTTGCAGATTTTTATTTAAAAATCAACAGCTTTTTACTTATATTTAGAAACACAATAAGCTCGCCACAATTGTTACCATTTTCAGTTAATAAATGGGACTCAACTAGAAGTCAACCTGAGTGTGGACAACATATCTGGAATGCCAAAAACAAGCAAAGAATCGAAATGTAAAGGCCAAAAATGAGGCTTAAACCTGACACTCCATTGTGAACTCTAAAAGGAAAATATGGACATTCAAAATTTGGGAAAACGGCCCAAGAATAACTTTGAAACATCAGCTGATATTGTTGAGGCGAAAATAGGGTCAAAACCATTAAATAGATAAATTCAAGATTGAAATTCATCCTACTATTACAATTCAGTTTAGTAGCCTCCCATCCCACAATCCAAGCTGAAAATTCAACATCCTACCTTAGGTAGGATGTTGGGTTATTGTCTTAATTTTACTTTAAGAGATATATCTTCAGAAGTTAAGTTTTTTTGTTATTTATTTTTCAAAAATTAATTTGATAATCTGCGAGGTTTATGTTGACAGAGTAGACAATACCCAATGGTCACAATTAAAGGCCTCATTGAGAGCGGACCACTAAGGTGGTAGTACAAACCTAATTATTGGAAACTGCAACAACCCAATGACAAGAACTTCTTTCCAAACTCCCCCCATAATTCAGATGGTGCGCAGCTGAATAGTCTGTGCGTACTGCTGCTGCGCTAAAGCAGCAGCATTTAGAGGCCAGTTTTCCCTTGGCACGTTGCCATCCTTAAACTCAGAGTCTGCAGAGTTTTACATTGAGAATATCAGGCAATTCTGAGTAAATATAGTAAATAATAGGAAATAAATCATTATGTTCCCACCCCCAACCTCCAACTAAAAGCACAATTAAGAGCCACCAATTTGGTAAAAGATTTGATACCTGGGGCAACCCCAGATGAAAATTAATTGTGTTTAAAAATTTAATATCAGGAAATAGTTGATGGCAAAAGATTAAAAATGGGGGATCAAACTCATAACCAAATTCCAAAGTTGGCAAAGTGAGTTCTGAATTTTGGAGCCTTCCAAAAAAGATTGAGAATGGTTTAAAATCTTGGTTGATAATGAGACTCTAGAAAATTGATTAAAACAATAATTTTAGTATGTTTACTATATCAAAAAGTTGGCATCAGATGCTGAGTTGATGCTTAGTAATTTCCCTTCCCTAACCCAACCTTATAGCCTAACACCCTGATAATGGTAGAGTGTTGGGTTATTGTTTAGTTTAATAAAGTTTAAATCCCACTTATTTTACCCTATAAACTTTTGCTAAATTGTTGTATTCATTACAAACCACAGGCTAGTGCTATTAGGAATTATGACAGTGGAAAAAGCCTACCAATTAGCTTCTCATAGAGACAAGGTTAAGGTGGTAGCTTCTGATCAATATCTAAACTATACCAATATTGCACAAGCAAAAACTTCCTAACCCTCTTTTCCCAATCAGAACGCCCCAAACCCACTTTATTCTACCACAAGTTCTCAAAAAAGGCCAGGTGTCGCCTTGTTGTTTGGAGCTGCTACCAGGGGAGTTATTACTCCCATGCCAGCAGCACAATCTTTTCTTTTCTCACCAGAGTCCTAACAAACCCTACAAATCCCAGATTAAGGAGTTAACATATTATATCTACCAGCTCAATGAAAGAGCTAATGACCAACCAAGCTCTGAAGTGCGTTTCAAATAACGTCTCCCTGGACCTGCAAGCCCTGAAAGGCCTTAAGGCTCAGAGGGCCCCAAAGGCTCTAGGAACCTTCCGCACATTGAGCCAGCCAATAAGATGACCATTAATCCCAAACTTAAAGCATGATGAATTGAGGGGGCGGCTTGTGGAATTTTGATGAACATTGAAGGAAATTACCTTGATTTTGACTTAACTTTAACAGTACTTCACAATGAAATCGCAAAAATTTAGAAAATTTGTTACATGAACACGGCTCAACAAACCATCCTACTAATCTGGATGTCAAGAAAGATCATAATTCCTCTAGGCTCCAGAATTTGGAGAATTAACAAGCGGACATATTTCATAAACCATTGACCAGACCATTGAAAATCTTCGAATTTACCAGGCTATCAGCTCTAAAGCTGCCACAACTCATGTAATTAACTGGAGTAAAATCTTTAAGAGGTTCTTAATTACCTTTGACAGCACCTAATCAAACTTGCATGATCAATCTTCATGAGAATGAACATTTAGAAATGGGAGACCTTCAGCCTGAACTATACACGCCCTCTCAAAACCTGTCCATTTCTTTAATCCTTACTTAAAGGCAAAATACACCTTTGGCATGGAGAACATTCAGACCTTCCTAGTTGTGTACAAAGGGGCCATGGCTTTAGCTACTAATGGACATAAAGTTCAACATATCCACATTTTCATTGACAGTAGTGCTTGGCTGACAATGTTGCCTTACTTCAAAGAATGTACTTCCTGGAATCAAATGAAGGTGGCCCTTAATAATAAAATGGTAGCAAACTGATCTTGTCTAATCAGAATCAAACATTCATGAACATACACACTAAAAAGAAAACTTTTATTCATAATTTGCTGATCGGTTCTATTGCAAAGCCTAGGCCTTAGATCCTTGACAGGGTTATCTTAGATGATTCACTACACACTGAAGTATCTGTTTTCTCTTTTGCTTGACACTTTATGCTCCATCTAAAATGAGAAAATAAGGGTTTCTAATTGATATTAAACATCAAGGAGGCTAATATTGGACTTCCTTACTTGAGATGCGTCATAGTTTATCCATCATTGTTTCTCAGCGTAACAGTTTTCTTGACTGTCGCTGAAGTTCAAAAACAGTCTTGAAGCTGAAAATTAGTAGAGAGGTCAAATATGAAAATGATGGAGAGAATATAGACTGATTTATTGGGTTAAAAATCGTTGACATTTATAGGGTGCATGGGGATATGGAGCCTCAGGGACCTTAGTGGCCCCATGAGATAAGGATCTTTTACTGCCTTCTATATTGAGCACCTAAATAGATCAATCATTGTACTGCGTTGTCCCTATAAATGCAGAGATAGGTGCAGCGCCTCTCATGATTTGGTATTTGGGATGAGATTCCTGAAGGTAATTCCATTGATTCTTGTATGTGTGATGCTTTCTGATCAGATCTAATTTCAGTTCCTTCATGATAAAGTTCCATTTGCACTGGTTTTAGAGTTGATCAGTCGAGGCTCAATTCAGGAGCAAGGATCTTGGCTTGCTTTTAAATTTTAATTCCTGACAACGCCCCCTCAAGATCTTTTTAAAGGGGGTATAGGACCAGAGGAACCAGTCATGCGCTCAAACCACCACTATCCCCTGATTGACTTTGGCAATGGAGTACTTGAAGTCACCTTATGAATGACCTTATAAGGTCTGGACCAAAGAACATCAAGCTTATTATGTCAACCTCTGGGTCAATGGCGATAAAGGAGAACGAAGTCACCTAATTGAAAATGGGTAATGAGGGTCAGCCAACATCAAATTGGGATGTTTCACTTAGAGGTTGTGACAATGCCTTGCATGGCTAGGACTTAAAGCTGGACAATTTCATCAGCTAATGCCCCAATGGTTAATTTGGAGTTATCAGTAATGGAGGTTTTAAACAAAGGCTGAACGCTACTTGGGAGCCATGGAGAATTTCCATAAAGAGCTTCAAAGGGGGACATTTTAATGACTTGGTGGTAACTTATTCTATATGAAAGTAAGGTGTTTTGTAAATAATGATTTTCAGCGAGCAGGATCAGAGGCGGCCATCTTCCATAAAATAGAGACAAAGATCCCATTAGCGCGTTCCACTGCCCACATTAGTGGATGGATTATAGGGGGCGGCGAAACTTTGGTTAGTGATAAAATTGAATTAAGTTTCCTGGATTACCTATGAGGTAGAATTTAACCCATAGTCTATATCAGACAATTACAAGAATTGATTCTTTAAAAAGAATATTTTGTATGAAAATGACAATATAATTGGCCAAAAGACCCTGGTTGATTCCAGTGGAGCCCTCAAATTGGGGTAACACATCTACTAGTACTCAGAAAAAAACCACAAGTTCAAGTAGTTGGATTACAGCGAGTTGTCAGCCAAATCAGGAGAGCCATTCTGAAGTCCCTCCCCCTCTTACAACAAATTTAGTAAAACAGCAACGCTGAGACTGGCCCCTTTTATAGGACTGGAAGGGGTCCCACAAGGTGAAAATATCTTTGCGCCCAATGATTGGGTAAATTATTAGAATTGTTGCCTCACGGTCATATCCTACCTCCAATCAACTTTCCAACGGCTGTTCTATCAATACAAGATAAGTCTCCAGAAATCCAATAGGTTAAATCACCATATTCCCTAATTTTGACATTACTGTCAGACAATTAAAAGTCTTATGTATCAAAAATAGTGGTTTAGAGGTGAATAATTAAAAAATTGGCCTAATTACCCTGGTCAATTCTTGGTTGAACCCGCAAATTGGGGTAACTCTTCTAGAATAACCTCATGATTTTAATACTTGTTTAGGCATTCAGATTGCTTCAAGCATGCGGCGGAATCAAGGGGCCATTCAGAGATCTCTACACGCCTTATAACAAAGCTAGTTCAACTCACACCGTGGAAACCTGCCCCTTTTATAGGGTTGAAGGAACCCTCATAATGTGGAAATATTTTCCCATCAAATGATAGGGTAAAATATATTATAATTCTACCTCACGGATACAAACTATCTGTCATCGCCCTCCATCAGCTGATTCATAAATTAAGAAATTTGTAAATGATCAGATAGGTATACCACCCATATTTCCTAATTTAGAATTAACTAAGCAATCTAAACTTTGAGCCTCTACAATATAAATACTAATTGTTAACTTATTAAAGGGGTTCATTTATCTTCTTCTGCGGCAGCTAATAAACATAAAAGATACACTTTCTAGTTTTTGTCATTTATTTAATTTTATTAATATAAGTGATTTCAATCTCCCATTTGTTAAATTTAAGTTTAAAAGCACCTGCGAGAATCTTCCCCACCTAAAAATCCATCAAGTGGTGCTCACTACAGGGGGTCCTGTATACCATTTAAATCCTGTTTTAAAATGACAACTATCTCAGAACCAAGGCTAGCTGCTTTAGAGCAACAACTAACCGGTGCTTTGTCTCGCCTCAAATGGCTTTGGTGCTCTTCCCAAGGCCCTTATGGGCCCTCACCTAATATTCTTAAACCTCCTTTTAGAGACAATTTCTCACCTGGTGAGGGAATCATCTCCTCCTTCTTTTAGTTTATGTATCTGCGATGAAAGGAGCGAATGACCTTCAAAATACTAAGTATATCCTTCCCTGATTGAGTTGGATGGCTCATGAGATCATGGTTCCTCAAATGGCCACACTGACCACCTTGGAGGAGGTTAAAAAAGTGCTGATTGACGAGTTTGGTTCCAAGAAGAGTTACAATGAGAAAATAGGCCTTAATGTGCCTTAGCCTCCAAGATGGAGAATTGATCCCCTTGTTTGTTGAGCGATTCAATAAAAAGCTCAACCTCTGTTGTTGGGCAATTTGCTTCCTATAGAGGATGCTATTGCTGCTACGTGGCTAGCTCTGCGTCTTATCACTCTTTAGTAATGAATAACTCTTTTTTTTAGTACTAGATGGTTTAGTAATGAATATCTCCACAGTCAAGAACACCTTCCAAACCATACAGGATATCAAAGCGAAACTGCTAGAAATGGATGATTTAATGAACACAAACTTCTGCAAAGAACTCTGTAAAAATTTACACTTGGTTATATTGGCAAGCAACCTAGTAACCTTTTTACTGCACAGGTTTGATTTCCTTGTGCACTGCGTTGCGTTGTATAGAATGAATTATTAATCAATAATAGTATGGAGACTGGGGGTGGAAGGCGAGTCAGTAAGGGTGTATGGCTACCAACCTGAAGGTTGCAAGTTCGATTCCCACCCTTTACACATTGATTGGGGTGCCAGCTAAAGGAAGCTATTGGCGGTTAGTAGGTCTAATAACACGGATGCCTTACCCATGATGTATCTAGAAAGATTTGAGTCCCGATCTGGAGGTGGAAAAACTTTCTTCAACAGAGTTGACCCTGTTTAGGTTTAATGTCATTTCTTTCTTTCTGTAATGCCTGTCCCCTGGTCAGCTTGCCTTGGTTAAATAAAAATAATAGTATGGAGACTATTATCTGTAGTTAGTATGAACTATATTTACGCCCAACGCTCATCCAGTATTCCCAATCAAATACTTGTGTTGTCATACTCATAGGGATTCATTCCCTTCCTCTTATAACCTGATCTTTGCTAAGATACCCCGGTGACAGTCTCTCTCAGCCTAACCCACAGTTGGCAGCTATCCCTGATTGTGGTTCCTTCTTCTCTAGATTCCCTCTTGGATCTTTACTTTTCCCTCTGATAGGCTTCCAATTATTTCCCTCTGCAATAATATCCTTGAGATAGAACAACACAATAGAAGCTGATAATCAAACTATACACTGAATTGATAATATTACTGTAACTCTAAACTTTGTAAAGTACTGTAAAATACTGTTTTATTATAGTAAATCCTAGGGAATTATATAGTGGGGAATTTGGCTCTTTCCCTCAGTTGACACCTATTTGCTGAAATGACAGCCATTGTCATTGAATCACCCATATTCATCCTAGCAGCGATGGTCTCCCTATCCTGGATAGGATTCCGTTGTCATACATTCTTGAGACCTAAAATGGAAAGAGTCAGAAAACGTGTCCCTAATGTTTTCCTCTCAATCTAAGTGAACCAACCATATTTGGCTAGCGACCTGCTTAGGTAATGGGACTCTTTACACATTATGGCAGGTCACTTCACCAACCAACCAATTTGTTAGTTGCAGGTGGCATCACTCGCCTCACAACTTACTATATATTACCAATCAGTCAGTGATGAAACCCAACTGATCCCAATTGATAAACCTGATAGTTAATCACTATCAGATGCCCTATTTTTGTTGGCAACTCCACCTGATGAGATCGTACATATTCATCTGGATTAATCTCCAACAGATATGACCAGGCGAATATCCTAAAATGCCCATGAATGTAGTTTCTCTGAAACTTGGGCCAACTGATTTTTGATTCACTTCGCCTTATATGATTTTTCCCCTAGCGATACCAGGTAATCTAGCAGGCTGGGAATATGGGCAAAAATTCCAAAACATCCCCTCTCTTGCCTAGATTTCCAGCAAGAAAAGGACTGGGGCATGAGAACAAAACTTCAGCATCTGGTCAAATACCTCATTGGTTCAAGTGGAGTACATTCACTAATACTCAACGCTGCTTGGGATGACCTTTATAATATGGCATTCTTCCTTTTCCTCCTCGCTAATGTCTTCTCATAATGTGGTCCCCACAACTTGATGTCATGCCAGGATGATTGATTTACTCATGATGATAGTCCTGGGATCTGGTTTTCCCCCTGTTAGGGTATATGACCTGCTGTCATATTCAGGATTCTTGGTCTGGCGTCCTTGATTTCCTGATTTTCTCCTCATCCTAGACAGGAGACTCTTGCCATCAATGTTCATTTCATGGCTTAATTTAGGAATACTTATTTCTATTTGCCCATGTTATTTCTTTCATAACCTCTTGGAATAAGTCATTCCTAATTCATCCCTTGGAGAGTTTATCTCATCAATTTTGAGATTAATTCCCCAAAATTGGAGTTTAATGTTTATAGAGTGCACAATGTCAACTTCTATATAAGCCTGACATCCCCCCTCTCGTCCAGCTCATATGTCAAATTTTGAATCTTGCTACCAGCAGCTCCTCAATAGTCTGTCTGATCCAGACCTTCGTTTCTTTCAGCAGATGAGTTAGGATGCTCGACAGAACCTCTTCTATGGTCCTTCAAGGACTCATATGTCTAGTCTGGTGCAAGCAGCTAGTCCTTCCATCATATTACCGGAAACTGTAACTAATCCCTCTGAAACCAGGCTGGCTATCATTTCAAACAACTCTCAGCTGACTCTTCCTCTGCTGTCAATTTCAGAGTTGGACTTTGAACTCTCCCTTATCTGGCTCCTTTTGCTGATGCTCCAAACATTGTCGTAGATGCTCTGGAAATTATGCCAGTGGGTCTGGATCATTTGTTTCTTGCCAGGTCAGACCTTCTCCCTGAATTCCTCTTCTGACTCAGTCGATATTACAAACCTGCTTTTCTGGTCTCCAAGCTCTCAATTGGTAATAGTAGTCACTTCGAGCTCCCCTAATCTAAACTTTAGGCTCAAGTCACCAAGGCTTTGACTCTATGCTGAATCCCTCTGATTTTGATAACCTTCTGGATCATGATACTGCCACTTATGCTCTTCACTTTGCTACCAAGTCCTTCAAAGTTGGTCTATGAAGCTTCCAGACTCGCCTGGGTTCCAAGAAAGCCCGTAGTCGCCACTTGCAGGATGCAATCCGCTCCCTGCATGACTAACTCTTCTCTGGGCTTCCCATCAGTATCTTCCGCTGCTGATGTTGATAGGGGGCATGATTCAGCAACCCCCATCAAGCATCCCTTCTTTGTTGCTGGCCCATATGTCTGGTGTCCTTGATGAAGCCCATTGGCAGGTGCTCCAGGCTAATCTTCCAGCTCCGGTGCCATATTGGGATTACTCAGGGTTTATTCACTGATTGCCTCTTTTTATGCTGTTGCTTTACTCCCCGCTTCAAGGGTTTTGCGATTAACTTCATTAAACATCTCAATTTCCCTTCCCCAAGTCACTTTCTCTCAGGGCTTGGCGTCCGCTCAAAGAACATGATTTTGTGAAGGTCTTTTCTCACTAGCATCTGATCACTTATCAATTTTGATGGGCTATTCATTCCTATCGCAATCCATCCTCCCTCCCCCAAGAGGTGACATAGGCGGAATCATCCTTGTACTGAGAATAATCTACAAAAAATATAAATTATATCAGCTTTTTTAACTATGCGTTTTATAATATTTTTCCATATCTTTTATCAATTTTTATCTTTATTCTTCTTTTTAAAATGTGAATTGACCTTGTTTCAGTTCAGCGATCCATCTTTTCCCCCAAACTGGGTTTTGGGTACTTAAACCTGCCATTTTTCATGGTTCAGAGGTCCTTTTTCGGACTTAACCATCTAGATTGGTTCAGAGGTCCTTTTTTTGGACTTGGCCTAATCATCAGGACATGACCAACTTAATGGTTCATCGGTCCTTAAATACAATTTTATTTTTTCATTAATCCAACGCTTTAGATACTTAGCGTGAACTTGATTCACAACTCTTCCATCTAAGAGATTCTTGATGGAGTAAGCATAAGTCACCTTTTTGGTGATTACTTTGAAGGACCTGACCATAACGCATTTAATTTGTTTCTTCATCCAAAACCATGCATATTGCAATAGGCA
>JAKSZP010000416.1:0-83137 GCA_022478985.1 Massospora cicadina | reverse complement strand
TGTTCCTTGAGAACTGACATTGCAAAAATTTGGCAGTGGGCTAAGTTGCTGTTGGTTCAACCTCAAACATCCAAACTGGGGCTTGGCTACATTTCCAGTGGTTGGTGTGATGGCATATGGCCTGACAAGTGATAGGAATCCCCCAAGGCTACCCCACATAGGGGTGGGTCCATTTGGTTGGGAACAGGTTCAGGATGTCCAACCTGCCCACACTCGGTTGCTGAACCATCCATTCAGTCCATGGCATCACATCAGTTGCAACACCTGAATTGCCAACAGAGGGCTTTGAACCCTTATCGATGTCACCCAATGTTAGTTCTATCAACATTGTGATCAAATTGGAACCATTGGGCGTTCCAGCTGATACCTCAGTCTTCATGCTTTTCCAGCCATTTAAGATTTGGGCATCGGCCAGATTGCCACTAAAATTAGATCTGACCAATTTCAATTTGACAATCTTAGCACAGATTTTGCTAATTCCCCGCAACAGTTCTGCTGAGGTGAGTGTGGGTACTGGGGGTGGGATCTGAAGTGGAAGGGCTGTTATCCATTGCTCATCTACTATGTGAGTGAGATCGCCCTGAGTAATAAGGGGTACCGCCATCCTCTTCAGTGTCTTTTTATTTGGGAATGGGAAGATGGCCCAATCAATGCCCAAAGGATGTTCCCCGGGACTTACAGTTTTGATGCAGATCCTTGCATTGAGCCATTATTGGCCCAAGTCTGGGGTCATGACCCCTTTCATCGCCATAGCTGCCTGTGGTGAAGTTTTGTGTTCCATCCACAGTTGGGCTAATTCAGGGGTGAACCCTGCTGCATCCCAGTCCACGGCTTTGGCAATTGTTGCAGCATCACGCCAGATTTTTACTTTCTCAATTGGGAATGGTTGGCCTCATTGGGTTTCATGAATTGGGTTAGTCATCCCAGCTCCACCCATTCATGCACTAGGTCCATACTGGCCCCCACTTGGAACCAGTATTTCATCTCCATTGGTGTGAATCTGTTAGTGGACCAGTTGATGGCCTCTTCCAGTGACTAATCCTGGAACGGTCCCCACTCCACCACTTTTACCTTTGTCCAGCCCACTTTCATCAGGTCTGATGCAGTGGCTGGTGGAATTTGGTCGTATGACCATTGTAAGGCCTCGGTGGCCTTGAACCTGACCAGGATCCATGGTAGTGCCTCCTCTGGGGAGAATGTGGTATTGTACCATTCCAGTGCTGTGTCCACTGGAATGGTGTTTCAGGCCCATTCAAGGGCAGTTGAGGCGTTCAGGAATTGTTTTTTGTATTCAGCTAAATCTGTTGGGTTGAGGCCCGAGCTCCTGACAGCTTGGGCGTATTGTGCTGTAATGCCTACCTTGTTATACTCCATCACATTTAAAAGTTTGATGCCAGACTCCATCAGGCCTTCACATCTGCCAGTTTTAAATCTTTGTGGATTGCAGCCTCGATCACCTTGTTCTCCATAGGTATTTTCATCCATTTCAGGGCGTCTTTGATCCAAACTCATGACGGTTTGAATAGTACTGCCATGCCAATTGAGATTTGGGTGTCAAGCTAGCATTTGGCTGCTCCAGCAGAAAACTTGTGGTCTCTCCACATAGCTGCAACAGCTGGTTTAATACCTTTGAAGACCCACTGAGTCGCTGTAGAGTATGGGAACTGGAGGGCCTCCCATTGTTTGACCTTGTGGGCAGACATGCCTCAGCGCACCAACATATCTGACTGGATCAGGGTATATTTTACTGGGGCCCTGGCTGCCAACTTGACCGCTGTCAGTGTTTTGGACCCTTCCATTAGTACTTCTAGTTTTTTTCCAAATTTTCCTGAGTGTCTGATCCCTCAGATTTGGTCCCCAATATAGCTTCACCCCTGTTGGAGTTGGTCCCCCAATGTTTCGTATTGGTTTGGCAATTAGCTCTGTGATAATCTAATCCCCTCTGATGGCTTATAATTGTTGGGGTTTGTTCCCAATTGTCCATTTGGGATTGGCCGTTGATTCTTGGTTGAGCTAGAACCCTCTGTTGACATGAATTTGTTGGGGATTGCACCCAATGGTGTATCAGGGATCATGCCTGATGATTTTCTCATGTTGCCAAATCAATTTTAGTTGGGGACCGTTTACCCCCCTGACTGGGCCTTATCAGAATTGGTGCCCGACTTCTTCTTCACTCAAATACCTTGAGTGGATTTGGTAAGTTTCTCCATGTCAGCAAAAAACTTTTTATGGCTTTGCTCTGTTGGCTTGAGCTGCTGATTTTTTTCTACAGAATCCAAGTTAGTTTAAGATCCAACCAATACTTTATCTGGGTTTTTTGATATCTCCACAAAAATTTTCTCACCCTGCAAGGCCCCAATCCCCTCTACTGGTTGAGGTTCAGTGGGGAATATTCCCAACACCGCTGTTCTTGGCATCAGGCCTTGCTCTCCAAAGGTGTCTTTTGTTGGCTGGTTGTCAGCGGTCACTGATCCTAGGGAGTTGACCCCATTATCCACGCTAGTTGCAAGGGCACTGTGACCCTTTGACGTGTTTGTGCGTTTCATTGTTGTTCATGTCGCCAAATTGTTACACGATGTACACAGGTTGTATTGCCCTTCCCCATTATTAGTCATGTGGGGGCTTGGCCAGCGGGAAGTTTGTTAGATGGTAAGTCCATCATAGCATCCTTCTTATTATTATTGCTATTTAATATTGGCACAGACAAGTTGTCCATTTCTATGTGCTGCGCACAGACAGGCGGATTGACTTCCCTATGCTTGGGTGGTTAGCTGTGGTTCACAGCTCTATAAATGCAGTGCGCACTGGCAGTTGGTTGCTCTCTCAATTATTGATCAGTTCACCTTTTGATTTAGAAAGTGATGTATGTGTGAGAGAAAAAAAGGATAACTAAGCTGCCAAAGTGTCTTAATAGAACTAAAACTTATATCTTATTGAAAATCTATACTACTAAAGATATGTAAAGCCCATTCTCATTATCATCTTTCATAAAAGACATAAGCTATCATTATTTGGCATGATGGTTTTTCTTATTCATAAGCACCAACCAAGAAAACCACCATATATATTATACACGTAAAACATGCTTTATTTATTATAACAAAAAATTTTACTTTAAAATAAATTAACTTTTTAGATACTGTTTTTTTATATATAATCTGATTTTTTCTTAAAATATAAGAGCCCAGATTCATTTATACCTGCTATTTTATTGTTTTCACTTATATAAGTTTCTGATTAAAATAAAGTCTCTTTATATATCATAATAATTTACAATTCACTTGATTTCATTGTCTTCTATATTATAAACAATGAAGGCTATAAAATAGTTCTATTCTGATAACAATGTGCCTGTGAAAACCCATACTTATATTGCTGGGGTCAGAAGATCATATAGCATTTTTTAGTTTCTTAGATCTTCATTTTAATGTGTTTTGAAAAGTTATGATATAACTTTTGTACCTTTTGCTCTCTTTAATAGTATTTTTATTTTTCTAAAATATAGTAAGTCTTCCAATTTTAAATTTTATTTGAGGTGGGTTGACCTGGGGATGATACCGCACCAATGAGGGGAAGTGAAGAAAATGGGAAAGGAGGATAAAACCTGGAAAACCTCCATGCATGGCAAATGATTGGCCAGGAACTCCATGGACCGCCTTTGCTATTTGCTATCTTGGTTCAGGGCATTGGTGCGCAACGCCAACACAGTCATAATCATCCCCTACCCAAAGTTCACTACCAGGATCAAACTTGGGGAGACAGTGGTATAGGTCACTATTCTACCACTGGGGTATCCTCCCCATTACTTCAATTTTTTTTAAATAATTTTAAATTTTAAATTTATTGCGGGGAAGGCCGACCATGGGATGGACACTTCCAAATATGACTCAGACGAGACAAAACTCAGTACCAGGGGAGGCACCCCAGAGAAGTGATGCTATCTCTTGTTGCCAGCGGGAACACCACTTATGGGAAGGGGAGGGAACGTGTGTAGGGGACGTAGCCACTATTGAGCACGTGTGGAGGAAGGGGTCTGATTTGATGAACCAGACTGGGAACCAGGAGGAGACCAGCTGTCAGCGATGTGGTGGGAGATATCCAAACATCCACACTTGAAAGTGATCCACCAAATGAGACCGGAATCTGTGGACAGCTTCAGGGAGGGTGGGGATGGATCCAGCGATGGCATCCAAGACAATCGTGTGGATAGTCCACATGGCGATTGCAACCACCAGAGCATGAAGGGAGGGTGGGAGGGGGAGGCCATTGATGAAGCAAACATATCTCTTGACAGACTGAAGGGATGTGTTTGATCCTGGCCTAGCAGACGTTGGACTTCGCGCCATATTACTTTAGAGGTGGGGCACTTCTCCAGGCGGTGAAACAGCGTTCCATACTGGCCACACACGACACAGGATGAGTGTAAAGCATTAGAGCGCTCAGCTGTACGATACACCCGCCTCAGGCAGCGCCACATGGGAGCAGACATGAGGCTGCAACAGAGGATGGTGTGCGTATTTCCAGATAGTCTTTTAGTCTCAGTGGAATAAGGGATGTCCATCATGTCCAGGTAGTCCACCCTGGATAGGACTTGGGGTCGAATGGGGATCACGCCATCATGGATGGGTAGCCCTTGTACCTCTTGTGTGAACTGAGGAGAGGGGCGGCCTCTTCGGGTTGTATGTCCACTAATACGAATTCTCCACTCTGCGCTTCGCATGTGGAGTAGGATTCGTTTGTAGTGGGTTTTGGTCCCGTGAGGACCTGTGGCTGATGTGTGTGATGCGAGGTATTTCATCAGGGAGTGGGGGTTTGATGGATTGTTGAGGCCCAAGGCTCAGGAGAAGTTGGAGCGGGCCGCGCAGGACCAGTGTTGGGATAGGAGTGTAGGAGCAGTGACGGCTGCAATCCAGGTGCCCAGGATCTTGGCGGCATGGGCTTTGAAGTCAAGTAGGCCCATGCCACCATGATGATGAGGGCCAAACATGACCTCTAGCCATACTGATGGAGGGCGACCTGACCAAAGCCAACCTTGTAGCAAAGCATACAGGGATTTGAAGAAGCTTGGGGAGAAGGGGATGGCGTGGGCTCCGAACCAGACTTTGGATAGGAGCATAGAGTTGGCAAGAACAACCCTGCCAGTGAGGGTAGTAGGGTGGGCTCTGAGAGAGGCGATTCGCTTCATCACGTTGTCCAGTATATGGCACTCCACTACTGCTGACGCGTATCCACCTGCCTCCAACCACACGCCCAGATGGCGTACCAGTCCTATGGTAGGTCGTGGCACAAAGGGGAGCACCAGTGGAGCGGTGTATTTTGAGTTAGTAAGGCGTGGACGTGGGCGAGCAGATGGGCCGGGTTGGGAACTACTTGCTGGGGCCCAGCAGTTCTGAAACTGACCAAGGAGGATGATTTCGGTTTTGGAGGCGTTCAGTGTCGCATTGCTTACCCGGGAATATTCCTGGATGAGGGCTTCAAGCGCGCGTGCATCTTTGTTATTAGACACCCCCACCACGCAATCATCTGCAAATGCCATCATCTTGACTGGGGTTTGGCCTGGCACATGGACCCCAGTGAGTTGGGCATTCACATTTCGCAGTAGTGGGTCAAGGCTGAAGTTGTATAAGAGTGGGCTCAGGGGGTCCCCTTGTCGCAGACCCCTTTGAGGATGGACTACTTCCGTTAGGAAACCTGGGCCGCGCACTGCCATTGTTGCAGATTCCGTGAGCAGCATCACCCAGTTAATGAAGCGGGGAGGTAGGCGGAATTGTTGGAGGCAGGCCCTAAGGTATTCCCAGTTTACTCTATCATAGGCCTTTTGTTGGTCCAAGAATACAAGTGCCCCAGAGGCTGTGGACTGACACACATTAGCCACAGAGTGCACGTTATCCCAAATTGACCTTCTGGGGATGAACTGAATTGTTCTGGAGAGATGGTGGCAGATGCTACAGTCCCTAAACGGTTAGCCATGATTTTTGTTAAAATTTTGGTGTCTGTGTTTGTTAGAGAAATGGGGCACCAGTTGGCTAAGTCTAGCCTATCCCCTTTCTTGAAGAGTGTGACCGTAAAGGCCTCATGTCCTCCTGGTAGGAAGCGCGTTTCCAACAGGCTTTGGTTGAGTGAGGCTAGCAGCAATGGGGATATATATTTAAAATAATTTTGTAGAATTCATATGGAATGCCATCTGGGCCTGGGCATTTTTGGTTTGGCGCACCACGAATGGTAGTCCATAATTTGTTTGGAGTAATTAAATTCATTATTTCTGGGTATTGGAAAACAGTGCAGATATGAGCTCTGTCAAGAAATTCTGCCATTTCGGCCAGCTGAATTGGTTCAGCTCAGTATAACTTGGAGTAATATCTTTGCATTTCGATTGCCACTTCAGCTGGTGTGTCCACAATAGAATTATCCAATCTTCGCACCTGTGTGCAGGCCACGCTCTGTCGTGGTGCAAAATTTTTTTTGAAGAAGTATGCAGTGCACTTGTCACCTTTAGTGATGCGTGTGGCCCTGTATTGGACACAAACCCAATGTTTGTGTTGCCTTTCAAGTGCATTGAGGTGGGCAGCTGCCTCCGCCCACTTCTGGCCCCATGCAGGGCTATATCCTGAGGCTGGAATGTTGGACTCCAAGTGGGCCAATTCTGCCAGTGCGCGCGATATAACCGCCAATGTGGCTCGTGAGCGTCTGGATGAGAGATGGCGATAGTGGCGGATGGTGTCTTCTTTAAAAGTTGCCTATGTGGAAATGGGGTCCGCACAAAATGGTGCAACAAATAACTTTGCCAAAGTTGCCTCTTCCACCCATGTGGAAATCCTGGCGACGCGAGCTCTGGGGGGCGGATTTTGCACCAATGTGGGGCCTTTGCAACTGTGATGGGTAAGTGGTATGTTATTGAGACCAGTCGGTGGTCAGAGAATTCCATTTTCGTTTTTTTGATGTGGGAGATGTGGGGTTGGAATTTCGCTGGCGCTAGAATAAGGTCGATGCAGGTCATGGACCTTAATTGGCTGTTGTGGACGTGGGGACGCGTCATGTTTTTGAGCAGTGGGGCATGTCGCAGCAGCGCATCCATTAACCCAAGGGTGGCTTTTAGAACGCATAGTTCTACGTGACCCTGTGAGGCGTGGGGTGAGGGCAGCCATCAGTCCATTGATGAGGTTAGCCAACAGTTCATGTCTCCAATTAGGAAAGAATTGGGGGGTAGCGGGAGGGATTTGACCAATGAGAAAAATTCCCGATGCTCTTGTGCACCGTTTGGGGCGTAAATGTTGACAATTGTGTGTGCAACATCAGCCCATGAGAAGGTGACAATGAGCACTCGGTCATTTAGGAATGTTTCTGAAGATGTAAATTTGAAAAAATTGTTTTTCTGAATTAGCACCCCACAGTGCTTTGACCAAAAGGATAGGGATGGTAGGAGCATTGTTTTCCAAGCTTCCTCAGAACCTCGTGGACAGTGGGTTTCCTGGATGGCCAGGATATCCATGGGTAAATTGTTTTGTAAAAAACTCAGTTTCCTAGCCTGGGATGGGGAGGCCTTGAGTCCAGCGATATTCAGCATCCCTAGAGTGAAGGTTTCCCCTTCGCACCTTAGGTGCGAGGGGTGGGCCCCTGGGCCCACCAGCCTCTTCCAGGTCCCCACGGGCTTTCACAGCAGCACGGGTAACAGCAGCAACGCTATTGGGGTTTTTGTTAATTTTTGCTGAAAGAGTCACGTTGGCTTTGGCCTTTGCTTTTTGTTTTCCTGATGTCAGACAAATTATTTGCGGTGCGGATAAGTTCAGTGCACTGTTGAGTGGGGCAAAAAAATTTTTTTGGTTGGGATAGGTCCCAAGTCAGTTTCAACCAGGGCTTGGGTGCAGCGATTGGGTGAGATCAAATCTCCCATTGGATCCTTGGATTGAGTGGCCCATTCAGCATGGGCCTCCTAATCTGATTGGGTGATAGATTCCTGAGTTGCTTCCGCCGCAAAGGTCTTCATGTCCTCCTGGCGTTGTGAGTGTGGGATGGTGGTGGTGACCTTGGCCGCTTCCTTGGCCGCGGTCCTATGGGCCTGCTTAGCCTTCTTCCACTCCTGTGGGGAGATGGGCTTTACCAATAGGTAGCAGCCTTGTGCTCCCCACGGGAAAGCCTCTTTGGTGCTTGCGGTTGGTTCGTAGTGCGCCTCTCCACTGGCCATGGCCGCTGAGGGGTGCTCTTGGAATGTGACGCCCTCTTTGATGGGGCACGCGTGCGCCTTATGGATGAATGCATCACAGTGGGTGCAAATGGGGGGCGCGCTGTCCACGGTTACCCGGAATGGGTGGGTGGTGTGCCCTGTGATGTCAATAAAGGTGGAGTGCAGGATCTGGGTTAGGTCCTTCACGATCTCCTCAGTTGGGGTCAGAACTGTGATGGCTTTGCCAGTGCACAGGTGTGGCATCAGCATGAAACGTTGCATTTTGAAAGATTGTATTTCGCTGTATATGGTGAGACCATCTTTCAGGTGTTGCTCCAAAATGTCATGTTTAATGTAGTAGGCAAAAGTCAAATGTGAGGAAAATTTGGTTTGATTTTGTCCATCTGGTGCATTTAGTTTTGATGACCTGTTGCCCTTCGGGGAGGTTGACCACTATGCGCACTGCTGCAGCCTCGTCTGCTGCTATTTTGCTTTCAAAACCTAGGTCCAGCCAACTGTGCATCATGGAGTGAGGTGCAACGTACACCGCAGTCTGGAAAATTTTATGTACATCTTCACAAAATTTTTCCCATAGGGCCGTTTTTTGGATGTCCAGATACACATGGACTCTGAATTCCACCGACAAAAGTGGCTGGGAATGTGGCGTGTTGATGTACTGGTTGCATTGTGCTTGCCACATGAGTATCTCCAGGGAAATTGTGACCGCCGGTTTTTTTAGATTTTTTTCTATTCCACCGGATTCTCCAGGTTGTTTTCAAATGTTAGAGGCCGCGGGCCTTCCGCCTGCTCCTCTTGCCTTGCTTGCCCAACTGCTCCCAGACATGGGCGCAGACTAATCCCCTCTATGAGATTATCAAACTAGATTTAGTCTTGAATTGAATGGGTTGCAAAAGTGTTTGCAACGAGAAAGAAAAGTCCCTGTTACTTCAATTTTAAGTTGTTTTATTTTGTTACTATTGACATCATTTAAAAATTTCAATTTGAGTTACTTAACTCCAATGAAAATCCAATCAGAAATATCTTTGATTTATATAATTTATTATAATTTTAAAAACAAGACTTTTATTATTTTTTCCTATACATATAGCAAATATTAATACATAAAGCTTTAGATAACTAAGTGACACTATTGTGCTTTTTTAGTAAAAATAATAGATCTCATATCTTTGTTTCTAGTAATATCAACATGTAGATAGCTCCTTTACTTTAAGTAAGCCTTAAACTACTTATAAGTATAGAACTAAATATCACAGTAAAGTAAAAATGGCATAAAATGTTAAATATATTGAAAATAACACCCATGATTTATTTATATAAACATTATATAAACATAGGTTAAGTACTAAAATTGGATTTAGTTTTTTAAAAAAAGAGCACAAAATACTAAATCTAAAAAAACCTAACATAGTCTCTAGAATTTATAATAAACATAAAGGTAAGCATAGTGATGTCTTAATTTTTTCAGTGGCATAATTCTGTTGTTTTTCTTTATACTTTATGTGTACTTACAATCAATGTATGTATTTTTCTCTTGATACTTTCCAATAATTTCTTATTGATTTTGATACTTTATGTTAGGCTTTTTAGTGTCTTCTATCCTATTTCTTACATAATACTCTTATCCCCACATTGCCTAGAAGTTTTTACACTGAAAGGATTATGCTCAAGTGTAGAAAAATCCCCCAACTACACTAACAAAATGTCAAGATATTACTCTAAGTAAGTTCTCCCATATTGGCACCCCACTCAAATATTTACCCAATCTTCTAAATCCCCCTTATTCTTAGATTTCCCTTCCTTTTTAATTAAATTTTCAAAACAAGATTTTGAAAATTTTACTATTTTTTATAATTTTTTTGATCAAAATCAATTTTAACACCTCTCAAAATTTTTTAACATTATGATTTTCTGATTGTTAATTTTATGTCTGGAATTAAAATGATGGAGTGCATCTCAATTGAAATTTATTTTAGTAAGGTTTTGAAAAACTTTAATAAGGTGTAACCAATAATGGCATGCGCCATCATCTCACCACTCTAAATTATCATGCCAAAAATTTGTGACTCCAAACTTTTCCTATGTGTGATATTAAGAATATCTGCAACTAGAGATGATACTAGAGAGTTGTGGGGTCTCAAAGAACAGCATTATAACCCCAAAAATCCCATTGTCAGACAATTACAAGCCCTATTATGTAATAAAGAGTGTAGTGGTTTGAAATAAGGATGAAATTGGCCAAAAGACCTTGACTGATTCTTAGTGGAACCCTTTGAATTGGGGAAATAAGTTTTATTAGTAATACTTGGTTAAATACCTCAAGTTCAGTAGTTGAATTGTGCCAATTATGTGACGAAATCAGGGGCGTCCATTTGAGGCTCCTTCTCAGGCCATTTCTATTTTAGTACTGCTTACTCTGTAGAGACTGGCCCCTTCTATATGGTCAGAGGAGGTCCAACAAAGTGCAAAATTTTCAGCCCATTGATTAATGAAAATATTAAATACTTACTTCATGGATTTATCTTACCTGCCCTTCATCAGCCATCCTATCACAGTCAAGTGAGTCTCTCAAGCTCCAATATATCAAATCACAATATTCCCTAATTCAATTATAACTAATCAATCTGAACTTCAAGCATCAACATCTTAAGTACTAAGTATCAGCTTATTAAGATAGTTTATTTTTCTTTATCCTCGCTGCAACTAATAAAAATATAAAAACCCAACTTTTTAATATTATTAGTATTTTATTATTTTTATTACAAGTGGTGAAAATTAATACCCTGAATAAATGTTGGAGTTTAGGTGCCAAATGCACCAGCGAGCATCTTAAAAACCTAAAATCCAACACCCATTTTCTATATAAGCCAGTGACCTCATTTGCGAGAGCACTTGTTCTGGGCGTAAAAGTTCTCTTGACTGACGCTGAAGTTCAAAAATGGTCTTGAAGCTGAAAATAAGCGGAGAGGTCAAAAAAAGATGGGGCAAATATAGACTACTTTATTGAGTTAAAAATCATCGATATTTATACAGCGTGTAGGGATATGGTGCCTCAAGGACTTTTTTAACCCATATGATCAGGATATTACAATGCCTTCTGGATCAACCACATGGTCAGCACCCCCATTGTTCTGCATTTTACTTGTGACCTCAGCGGTGGGGCCATGTATATCACAATTTGAAAAGTGGCAATGGGCTTCCTGAAGGTGTTTTTATCTATCTTGTATGTGAGATGTTTCCAGATTAAATCTAGTTTTTCCTTCAGATTAAGGTTCCGTTTGCATTGATTAAAGAATTGATATATCAAGACTTAACCAGGATCAGGGAATTCAACTCACTTATCATCTCAAATCCAAACAACGCCCTACTAAAGATCCAGTTGAGAGGTTATAGGGCTGAAGGAATCAGTCATACTTGTTTCACCAATGTCACCTATTAACATTGACAATTGAGTACTATGATTACACCTTTATGAATGACTTATAAGTTCCAGACAAAAGAACATCAATCTTATTCTGTTGACCTCTGGGTCAATGGTGATAAAAGAGAATGAGGTCATCTAATAAAAAATTGGTAAGGAAAGTCAGCCAAAATTATATTGGGATGTCTTCTTTTCCGTGGTGGTGACAATGCCTTGCATGGCTAGGGCTTACAGCCAATCAATTTCATTGGCTAAGTCCTCATGGTTAATTCATAGTTCTCAGGTATGGAGGTATCAAGCAGGGTCTGAATGCTTCATGGTAACTGGTATCACTCCCAAATAGATCTTTAAAGGGGGACATATTAATGATTTAATGGTAGCTTATTCTGTAGGCAAGCAAAGTGGTGAGTAGATAATAATTCCAGCAATCAGGATTAAAGGCGGCCAACTCCCACAAAATAGAGACAAGGGTTTTTATTAGCACATTCCACCTCCTAATGGTCAATAGGTTGTAAAAGGTGGTGAAACTCTTATTCCAAAAAGCAAAGTTAGTCCTTGGACCACCTGTGAGGTGCAATTTAACCCATTATAAAAAAAGTTTTGGGCATCCAATCTGGGTGAAAACAGATAAAATAATAAAGGAAGCCATGGTTTTTATAGTGGAAGCAGGGACCAAAGTCACTATGTCCCATTTGGTCAAATGATCCATAGCTAGGAGGATAAATTTATGACCATGCGGACCAGTTGAAAGAGGGCCTACTACATCAATGCTAACACAACAAAAGGACCTTTTGGTGCAATGACTGAGTGTTGATATTGAGGACTGTCCCAATCTTAGGATCAGCAAGTCAGGAAAGCTTCCAGGACCTCTTGGATGGCTTCATTATTCATTCCCAATAACATAGACTTTAGTCACTCGTGAGTCTTATTTACTGCCCCATGTTGCACAGTCACATGCCCCTCTAGGATAACGTTAGTCCAGGAAGAAGGGCGGATGTAGGGGAGCCATTTCTTATTGACCCTTTTCATAGCAACCCGTCCTTGATCTGAGTGTCTAGGGTCATCTTTCAAAGATCAGCTTGAATCTTAAGAGTTTCCAACTCCTAGAGTTCTGGTCAGCTGATTAGATCATACAGGCGGTCTTCTTCAGGGGTTAAGGAAGCAGTATCAGCATTCTAGAGAGACCATCGGCATTTTGGTAAATTGCTCCAATGTGATGGACAATAGTTAAATTATAGCTCTGCAGTCTTATGGACCATCTGGCTAAATGGCCATCTGGGTCCTTCATCTGCTGCAGCCATTGGAGTGAGAAATGATTAGTGATTATGGTAGAGTGGGTGCCATAGAGATAGGGCCAAAAATGCTAGATTGCCAACAAGACAGCCAGGAATTCTCATTCAGTAATGCTATAGTTCCTTTTGGACTTTCTCAATGTTTTTTTTGAAATAAGATACTGGATGATCAACCTGACTTTTTGTCATGCTGGGCTAGGATGACCTCAACGTTTTTATCAATTGCATCCATGAATAGCAAGAAAGTTTGATCAAAATATGGATGGACTAAAATTGGTTTAGTACAAATACTGGTCCTCAATGCATTAAAAGCCTGTTCTTGTTCCAGCTACCACACAAAAGGAACCTTCTTCTGCAGGAGGTAAAATGGGGGCTTGTTCAGGTCAGAAAACCAAGGGATAAACTGATGATAAAAGCCTATATGTCAAGGAATACCTGGATACCTCTCATGCTCTGGGAGCGCGACATCTTTTCAATGGTATTGACTTTGTCTAATATGGACTATATGCCATCTTTTTACACCTTATGTCTGAGGAACTCCATTTCGGACTGGAAAAAGGAGCACTTTGAAGGTTTGAGCTTTATCAAAGCCTTCCTAAGATGATTAAGACTTCCAAAAGGTGCTCCACATGACCATTGAAAATTTTCTAGAAACAGTAATGTCATCAAGGTATACAATGTCATGTAATAACTTAAGTCTCTAAGGATCCCATCCATGGCGCATTGGAAGGTGGCCGCCACGTTACAAAGGCCATGGACATTCATGGGTTTGAATAACCCTTCATTGGCTATGAGCGTGCACTTGGCTCAGTCTTCTGGGGTGAGCTCCACTTGATAATATCTGCTGGCAAGGTCCATCGCATAAAAGTATTATAACCTAGCTAGCAGGTGGAGAAAGTCATCAATCCAGGGCAAAGGATAACTGTTTTTCTTGTAAATTGAGTTGAGATGCGGTAGTCCATCACCACACAATGACTGCCATCCTTCTTAAAAACAAATATGAGAGGGGAGGCCCAAGGACTGCGCGAAGGCACTAATAATATGGCCTCAAAAAGTTGTGTGAATTCTAATGCCACCTGGACCTCTTCAACCTTAGTCTTTTGGTAAGGTCAGGACCAAAAGGAGGAGCTTCCCAGTCTCCAAATGATGTAGAACCTGACTCAACTTTTCAAATTCTTAAGAGAGGCCATAAAAGTCTGAATACTCCTACCATAATTCTTAAACCTGGCGCTGTTGTTCATCAGTAGGTTCCTTTCTGATACAGAAATTAACTAGAGCCACTGATGGTGGCGTCTCCAAACCAAAATCCCACAAGATTCCAAAACTTCAAACATCATCTACAGCCTCTACTGGTAGAAGGTGGTAATATGCAGCAGGACTATTTGGGTCTACTATCATACTTTTTCAGTAAGGTTAGCCAACAACGCTGATATAGATCCGTCATATACAGGATCTATAATCCCTGGACAGGTTAGAACCACCTTGGCGGATGGGATATCTAGACCTCAGATCTCCAGAAGGTATCCAGAGGGGATACTAACTTGGACCTGGGTATTGACAATAACTTGGGACTTCAGAGGTATAGTGGTCATCATAGGTAAATAGATCAGCATGCCTTCATTAAATCAACGGCAGGTGAGGGCAACTGGACCCAAGAGCCCTTATGCGATACTCACATCAATAAATTTTACGTTCACTCTCTAGTAGGCAATCCCAGGCATTAACCTCCACTCTGGAGTTGAAGGAAGTTTTGAAGATTAAAGAACCCAATGTTGCAGTAGGGATAGAAATCCTTCATCATAATGTACCACAACGGAGTAATCTAAGAGAAAATGAGTTCCAAGAAGTTCATAGCTCAGGTTATCCAGCGTGATGGTGGGGGTATTTACAGAAAGCCTCTAAAATCAGATAGGTGGGAATAGTAGGCCACTATGGATCATGTACACTGCAGCCCAGCCATACCATAATCCATATAATGTGGCAAGTGTGAGGCAATCTTGATTCGTTTCATCTACTTGGATAAGATAACATTCACGGGAACCACTGTCAACTATGGCAATGGATGAAACTTTATGAATTTGGACAGCAATGCGGATAGCCAGATTTATGAACTGTGTAGGTAGTGTGTGAAACATGGGAGAGTCATTACAAGAAGAGTAAGAAGTATCAATTTCTTTATTATCTATGTGTACCAAACCTTATTTTTCAGGTATGATAGCTCCAGGTTTGTTAAAGCTCAATGATGACTCTTGTGGCGTATTAGGGATGTCATCACGGAGCGCCTCGTTCCTCATGCTGACTGCCATTTTCCCGTCTTCTCAGAAAGTCATTTTCAGCATGTCTTGGACTTGTTTCAGAAGCCACTGTAGTAAGTGCATTGGGGTCAAGAGTTTTTTCTGATTTTAGACAACATGGACCTGAGGAAGGTTAGAGGGGTTAGAAGCGGCAGCCTTAGGTTGTAGGGTCATTGCAGTAAATTGTTAAGCACTTCCTTGATTTCCTGCATGCATGTAAAACAAAACCTTTTTCCAATCATATGAATTTGAACCTCAGGATAAGACCTCAACGCGGAAATTATAGCAGTAATGGCGTCATCCAAGGTAATACGATTTGTGGTTATTATGGGCTGCACTTAGGTTTAGAAACAGCTAGCATATTCCACAGGGTTCTCTCCTTTGTTCAGGCGGATATCCATAAACTCTTGTTTTTTATTACCAGGGTTGATCACTGCCTAAGAATTCTTGGACTAAGGCAGCCCAGAACTGCTCCCAGATGTGACATTCTTTTATATGGGGAAGCAAAATCTCCCAAAAGCTGCTGTTTAAAAAGTGGATATGCTTCATTTTTTACCAGTTGATGGCCTCTTCCATAAAACTCTCATAGGAATACAAGAAAGAGGCAATACTTTTATAGCTGGGGGTGAAACAACCTTAAAACTAGATTTAAAACTAGTCACAAGAGGATCAAAAGAGGGTATTAACACCAGGAATCAATGCAGGCTCAGAAATTTTGGTCTCCACATAGTTGCAGGGAACCTGCTGGTCCAACTGTTGTCTTAGGCCCTCGAGGTCCTCTTGGATATCATTTCAGTTACAGTTAGAGAGGAGATGGAGGCCTTGTGAGCAACTATTTTTTTAACGCTTAGTGTCAGTGCGCTGAAGAAGAAGCTGGCTTTCTAAGCTGTTCAAGAAGGCGTTGAGCCCTTAGTAGGTTTTTTGAGCTAGGAAATGTGACTAACGGCAAGCTTTGTAAAGGCGCTTAGGTATATGATTTCATTTGACAGGGTCCAATAGAGACTCTAGGGTGAGAAGACTCCGTCCACTTAGAGCTTACATCCTTGGGCCACAATACAGATTTGATCTCATAAGGCAGCTAGGGCTGCCAAAACTTCCTTTTTCTAAGGGACATTGGGTTGCCAGGAGTAGGCACTGTGGGACTATAGGGCCATTGAAGCCCTTGGGGACCATCTGTCCCTTCAAACCTTCAGGACCATCTGGCTCCCTAGGCCCTTCAGGTCCTTCACTCCTGGAGGTAAAGTTGTGAGAGGCCAGCTCCTGACAGTGTTGCTGAAAACCATATCACGTCTTTGATTTGATGAAAGCGTTGGTTTTAAGAAGCCTCAAGGAGTTGAATATCCCAACGAAGCTGGTCTTTGAGATATCCTGAAATCCCGCTATCCAACACTGAGATCTGGTTTTAAGCTTTGTTGAATAGGCGTCAGTCATTGACAATTGCTTTTCAATTGTCATGGGTGAAGGAGGAAGTTAATTTATATAAATTGACTACTTGGGAGTGTAAAATTTGGGTAAGACATAGTTGTAGTGAGACTTCATGATGGTGCAACCTGACTATCTATAAGATGTGATGGATCGCAGGTTGGATGAAACTTCACAGATAGCACTAAGTCCCCAAGATCACGTCTCACACTTGTAGTTGGGCTGAGATATAGAGATCCTGCATGGTAGAAAGCATAAAAGAAGCGTAGGAGTGACTTGATAGGAATCCCAAAGAATAAACGCCATTTGGTAATTGTTGGACAATTTTTCCAAGGTTCTCATATAGAAGTTGGTACTGATCACCATCAACGGAAGTAGAGTGAACTGGAACGTGGATGGAAATTTTAAGCTTTTGGGCTGCATGGGTGGTACTTCATATTGAGAGATACTAATTCATCAAATGATGCTTCATGACTGATCAGAAGTTTGACTTTTTTGACTGCTATTATTCTCCATTGTTTGTGATGGATGTTCACACTTTGACAGCTCAAAGCCCTCTGTAGTGAGTACCCCTTTCATAGTGTAACAGTTCTCTTGACTGATGCTGAAGTTCAATCATGAGCTCAAAACTAGAAAAAGTAGAGAGGTCAAAAAATGAAAAAGTTAGGGTGAATATAGACTACTTAATTGAATTAGAAAACATCTATATATGGCGTGTAGGGACATGGTGCCTCAAGGACCTTCATGACCCCATGGAATCAGGATCTTCGACTTCCTTCCAGATTGACTTCCTGGTCAGAACTCTCAATGTACTGCATCATCCTCATGACTGCAGTGGTGGGGGATGAACCTCTCACAATTCTGGAAGCGGGAATGGGATCCCTGAATGTTCCCATCAATTCTCATATAATAATGCTTCTTGATTCAATCTAGTTTTGGCGCCTTCAGGGTAAGGTTCCTTCAGGCTGGTTCAAGGTTTGATCTGTTGAGGCTCAATTCAGGAGCAGGGATTTTGACTCACTTGTCATCTTAAAACCTGACAGTATTCAGTAGGACTATAATCACTGGATGAGGTACCATCTTTAAAGTTCAGATTTGACTTCAAGCCTTCCTTAATAATAACATGCAATTCCTTCATCATGGCTAGACAATTGGTTATGGTCTTCTACCAATTCTTCAGGCTCAACTTCCATCCTTCAACTTTGGATTCTTCTGCTGCATTCCCTTTTAATCTTTAGTAAGTTGACGCAGTGTGTTGGAAGTTATATTGAGAATTACACTATCATTGTGACTTAAGCTTGAAATTTGATCAGGTTAGAACCATGTTTTGTCTAAATAGTTTTCTCAGCATCATTTTATCCGTCAGGATTTCTCTTTGCTTAATGGATATGATGTCAAAAACCTGAGCTTTGAGTCTTGATAATTCAGCACAAACTCCATTAACCTTCTTCTGGTTAAGAGTTTTCATTACACTGACAAGCAGTTTCAGTTTCTATAATCCTTTCTAGAGTCTTTTCTCTGCTTAATGAGGTAATGTATTGAACCATAGTTCTTTACTATAGTCTGCATCTCAAAGTAATCCACGTCCACTATTTTGGTGGTTCTTACCTTATCTGTCTCAACACGGCCATTTTCCCCTTCACTAGATAGTTCGCCGCTCATACTGTTGACCTTTTCTACATAGACTTCAGCATTAACTAAGAAGCCCCATATAGTGTGCACCATTTGTCAAAAATTGGCAGCTGCACAGATTTGCAGCGTTTTTTTCAACACTTAACTAACAATGCTTCCTGGTTGACAACAGGAAACGCAGTCTGATCCAATAAAGGTCCAAGTTAAATGGGCCTTGTTTACTTCAGAAATACTTAGGAAATTGTTGCCTAGAATGACCTAAAAATAGTACTTGTAAAATCAGGTAACCCATTAGCATTGTATTTTATTAGGATATAAATTTTAAATATATAGGTGACTCATGGCAAATTATTGGCTATTTATTCTTAATCATCATCATTAATTGATATATAATAACCTTGCACTAAATATTGACCTTCAGCATCTGAGAAGCTATTGGTTGAAACTTCCATTAACATGATTCCAAAGTTGTGGCGATTGCACTCCAAGCTTGTTAAACTAAAAATTATTGTGGCTTCAGCCATTAACTCTTAGAAATCTGATCAAAGATAATCATAATCGACTCCTTGATTAACATTATTGTTAATTTAGAAATTTATTCTCATGATCTTAGAACTCATTTAATAGCTTCATTTTATTGAATGCTAATTTGGAGCTTCCTCCTTGGGAGACTAAAAGTCATTGATGCTAATCAATAAAAATTGGCATTCATGCCCAATCAAAGAAAGCATTAGTATTGGAACATTCTGAAAAACCCATATATGGTTAGAATCCACCCCCTCTTTAGTACCCCACTAGGACTAAAATGAGGATAAGAAAAAGGTTAAGCATTGAGTTTACTGTAATGGTTGAGTACATGCCACTAAGGTCTGCTATAAGTGCAGCTTAGAGGAGGCAGTAAAAGTTAAGTCAACATGAAGCTCAATGCCTCTAGTGTTGATCATCTTCCCATTCCTTAAACTACTGTTGAACTTTAACAAACATGATCCTGAGAGAACAACGACCAAGACCCTTTAAATAGAGACTTGATTTTTATTAGATTTTGTTATGCTTCTGAGCTGGTACCTATAACATCTCTGATGACTATTCTGAATCACAACATTGCTTTAATGAAAAAAAATTAGAAGTGTTCATTGTAAAGTCAAAATTATGTCCATCATCAACTCAGGGTCTCCAGCTAAAGTTATCCAACACCACCAATCTAAACATTAAGGTTGTTTCTGACTTACTTCATTACACTGAATTTGGAATGTCTTGCCCACATAACATTTAGTCAATAGAAGCTTATTATTATCTTTCCTCTCAGTTTAACACTCCATGATTGACGTTATTTTTAGAAACAGATTACGATCTGCTGCTATGCATTCCGTTTCTAGCTAAAAATCGGCCATCATCAAATATCCTGTTAAGTGTTTGTCCTTTAATGTAACATAGGATACCCTTGAATATCCACAAAATGATCTGGATGTTGAAGAAGCAAAATCAGATATATTGGAAGGCCTAGAAACAGTTAATTAGCTAATATTAAATCTATTTCTCAGGTGCAGCTTCTTATCATGAGAATTCCTATCAATGAAGGGATGCTTCTTTATGCATTAAGCCAGGGTAATAATCTCTCAAGGTCTAAAGTCTTTGTGGTACCCAGGGTAAGATTTAGATACCCTCAGGACATCTAGCGGAATCAGATGGACTTAAAACCCTTATCAACTGGAGTGTTAACCGTAATAGGCTGTAAGACCTAGGTTAATTTGATATAATTACTGTACTAACAGAAAACCTGACCCCTTATGGCCTCTTTGTAAGATGTAAAACCCTAGTTACACATTATCGGGTGCTATTAGTAAAAATGTCTGGTATCCATAGCCTTGGATCCATGATTAATTTCCTAATAAAAATCTTTTATCAATTATCATGGTGGAACCTAGTATTGGAAAGAAAATAACTTAAGAGAAATGATAAGCAGTCAATAAACTACTTGACAAGTATGCCAACATGCTTTAGATAGTCCCTACATTATAAAAATATAGAAACGAGTTATACATTTTTTAAACTAGTGAAGTGTCTCCAATATGAGCTAGGCCCTTCAGGAAGTTAAAATTAGAAGCAAATGTGATAAAAATAACTTCTAGATGATTGTTTATTGACTCCATCACCAAGCCTATGAGCATCTTTACTGTTTTGGTCAGGAAATATGGGGGTCATCATGTGATCATGAATTACCATAAAACTCCATAATTTGTAATCTTAATAACCTGCTCCCAGGATTAATAACTCTTTTAAGCTGTTGGATGAGTTTCAGTAATCCTTGGCCATGTATATAGCTAGTGAATACTGGAAGTTAAAGTTAGCCCCAAAGACAGGCCAATTGTACACTAATTACTAAGAGAATGTTTAAGACGACCTGAATGCCACAAGAACAATGTAATGCTCTGTCCGCTTTTCAACTAGCCATGGGCAGCTTTTTGTGGACCTGAAGTTATTGCGCGTCCTGGTTTATCTGGGCTATAAAACCATATTACAGAATTAAGGAGCCCATTTTGAGCATCTTTTTAAAAGGGTTTAATTGACTAAGTAAAGCATTACTAGATCTGAAACCTTCAATTGTTCTTTTTTTATAATGGGCTTGTTTCTGAGAGCATAAAGTATTTAATATGGAATCAGATTATTGAGGACATATAGCTATACAATGGATGTCTAAGCCATCTTGATTGATGTACATACATGTGTTCTTAGGATAGTGGGGTATACCTCAAATATATATCCTTTTTAATCTTTCAGAACCTTTAGTTTACCTGTTGTAGAATAATTTGCCGTTAAAGGGAGGATCATGCAACAGCAATCCTTTGACACCGTCAGGATAGCTCTGATAACCTATTCTGTATTTTCCAACTGAAGTTAATTGAGTTGTTCTTACTTTTATTGGTGTTAACGACAGAGCAGTGGGGGACATACTTGACCAGCATGACAATAATTGAGTGAACCATATGTTTATATATCAAGACGCTTATAAAGGCTAAAAGAATATAGCTTTACAGGAACATGAATGTTTTGCTGTAATATTAGAAGTTTAAGAACTTTAAGCCGTATCTATGTGGAACTTAGTTTTTTTTCATCGACTATGTCTCACTATGATAGTTTCAGCAGATGAAGAATTGTCTAGGAGGTTGTTAATATGAGCCCTTAAATCACAGGCTATAACTTCTTAATTTTATACCAACCCAGAGCCAATCAAAAATCTAAAAGTTGATATCTGACACATTTTGACCTCAACAGTGGTAAGGGAGACCACCTTTATGATCTAATGGTGCGCCCTAAGTTGTGAGCTTAGGAAATGGCTGTCACGATTCTGATATGAATGGATGATAAGCCCTACGTTGTTATGTCAGAATGTATAAAATCTGCCAAGTTTAATATGGGTTATGATTATTCAATTGCCTCAAGATGAGGTGATATTGGGTTGTTGGGAAATAGCCTTAAATTAGGTGATCATGAGTTTAACTATTGATGAATTTCTGAACCAATGAGATATGGAGAATTAAATTAGTAAGCCAAGGAAGCGGTATCATTCAAAATTTCTGAGATATAGGTGAGATGAGACGATTGACAAGAAAATTTTATTAAGAGTTTAGAAGTGAGATGAACAGCGCAGATTTACTGTAATTTATTATATTAAATTAAAGAGTGTTGTGGGAGCGGATGATCCATATTTATTAAAAGTTTATTCTGTTGTTTCAAGGATGACAATAATTATATCGTTAGTATTATTGCTTAGTGTGTTGAACCCTGTGCAAAAACCTTTTGGTATATCTCTAGAATACTGCCAATTTTATAACAGAGCTGCTCACTACAGGGGGCCCATTGATCAAAAAATTAAATCTCCAGTTGCTGGCCATGGCTCATCAGGATTGCATGGACCAGGGATCTTCACAACAAACTACATCAGTCAAATATGCAGGACTCAAACTTTTTTTTTTAAATTTTGTGCTCAGAAGGCAAGATAATCTACTTTAGGAAGTCTGTAGTAATAAGTAGCCTCCATTCAATTGCGATGTGAATATTCATGGGTTTTTTAAGTGATTCAAGTTTGCAACGGAAGAGCCTCTGACTGGTGGAGAGTGAAACTGTTAATATTCACCTTGGATGCTGGAAGTGCTGACCAGGTCACCTGTTATCTTCCAAACAGTTCCGTTTCATACCAAAAAGTGAAAGATACTTTATTGCAGTTGTTTATGGTACTGCAAGGATAAACAATGGAAGGATGAATTCTTGACCATTGATTTTCAGCATAATGAGACTCTCACCATGTTTGCTGATTAATTCACAACAGAAGGCAATGTGTTGATTGGGGCAGGGACTTTATCTGAATCTGACGTGCATATTGCAATGACCTCTGCCATGAAGCCATACTGTGAGCTGTACAACGTCATGATCCCAATGTTGGATGAGGACGTACCCTTGCTTAAGATTGTTCAGTTTTTGCGCTGTATATCCGCCAACTTCCCTTCACCCAATATGGAATGGAATCCTTCCGTTACCATTGCTGGACCATCTTACTCAGAAAAATTTGCATGTTCAGTTCAGAGTCCATTGAGTTACCCTCAGCAGTTGAACGTCCGCCCCATACCTGCTTATTGTCACCGGTCTAACTACCACCCTGTGCCTAATTATGCTGACTATCATCAGTCATTTTATCACCCTGTCCATTTTTACGTTAAGCACATTCCATACAACTTTTCCACATGTACCAACTTACAATATTAATGACGCAGACCCTTTAGGGTAAATTGTTTTTAATGTGGTCGCCCTAGGCACCTGTCATGTGGTTGCCCCTATTGATGAAGCCATTATGTACAGCAGTATTAATGCAACAAAGGGAAAAGTCAGAGCAAAATAGAGATGGGACTCTCTACCTCTGCTATCCCAAATTTAAACGTCCCACTTGAATCTACTGAAGTAAATGCAGAGGGAGCCCACCAGAATGATGATACATTCTTATATCTGCAGCTTGTTGGAAGAGTAAATATACTGACATGGGCACAAGATCAGTCCACAGCAGAAGAAGGATTTGAGTAGCAACCAAAGCTATACGTCTACCATATGTTCAACGAATTTCTTCAGACAAGCTAGATTCCACCGCTGATGACCCTTTCTTTAATAGGGGTGTACATTGCTCTTCTGATAAATGCTATTGTCAAAGAGTACCCCAATGTTGGTGAAGGGATTAACAGCTTTTTTGAAGAAGCGAGATCCCTTAAATGTTCATGTAGTAAGCATCTAACATTACTCTTACACTGAATGTAACTACTGTACCATATTGTAGCAATAACTCAGGTTTGTGCTAACATAGATAAGGGTGCTTTAGTCAACATTTATTCCACCAAATTGGCAGCAAAGCTGATATTAAAACCTGATGTGGACCACCATAGGGTGTATGTGATCGCTGGAGTGAAAAACACAGTCTCTGAGGGAGCGTACAGTGCACTTCCAAAGCAGGTTGGGTACATTGTCTTTGTAGCTCTGGAAATAATGTTATCAAGCAATAATTATGATCTGTTAATTGGAACTGCTTTCATGTGACACTATGGTGCTGTGATTGATATGGCGGAAGGAACCTTCAAAATTTTGGGGCAGCGGATCCCAATTTACTTTACCTCCAGTTGAGTGCGAAAGAATCTGGTGCATGTGGGACATATCAACCTTTCCTACAGTGATGGGGTAATTCTGGTTTGCTATCATTGACTGAAGAGTAAGGCTCAGGCCCTTCCCCCAGAAGATATATGAATATCAAGGACTGCCGCTCAGAGCTGCTGGAGCTATATTCATTCCCTCTGACATTAATTAATAGTAAACACTAAGTTAGAGGTGGAAGTGCCAGCTGGGCTTTATGGGGAGATCCTTGGCCCTTATCAGCAGTTGCGGTTTGAGCCCCACGTGACTCAAAGCATCATTCTTCAGGGTCATGGAGATATTAAGGTGTTTTTAGCAAATCTGCATCATGAACTGATACACATCCGCCAACACCAAATAGTGGCATTTTTACATATGTTTACAGAAGAGGAGGTCCTCCAGATTCACAAGTTTGGTTTTCTGGATCAATTTGGGTTACCCTTCAAACCACAACTTGGTGTAATGACAGTGGTACCATGTGTAAATTTAATAGGGTTATAAGAGGAACAAAAAGAGCAGGCTATAGCTTTATTCCAAAATTATGAAGAGACCTTTGCTTTAGATGACCATGATTTAGGGTGCGCACAAGGAGTGGTTCATCGAGTGGACATTGGGGATCATCCTCCCATCAGATCTCGGCCAATCCACTGGCCAAGGGCAGCAGAAGATATAGTAACCTAGGAAATTGATAAGTTGCTTGAACAAGGGATGCTCAAACCATCAAAAAGTCTGTGGGCTTCACCCTTTCTGATTGTCAAAAAGAAGGACAGCACCAACCAGGTAGTAATAGATTACCAAAAGGCTCAACAGCATTACCAAAAAGGACTCATACCCTCTGCCACGAATTGATGATGTCCTGGATTGGTTGAAAAAAGCTTGTTACTTTTCAGTGTTGGGTTTAATATCCAATTATTGGCAAATTGAGTTGCCTGTGGCGGAACAGAAGAAACGCGCCATTATTACGTTCAAGGGGCTCCTCAAACCAACCATATGCATCAAGGGCTATGTAACCCCTGGCTATGTTTCAGCGGGCCATGGACACTATGCTAGGTGACCTGAAGGTGTCATGTGTACTTGTGTACCTCAATGATATTAATGTCTTTTCACGTACATTATCCAAGAATCTTACTCATCTGGAGGAGGTCTTCTGCCGATTCATAAAAGCCAACTTCAAAATTAAGCCCCATAAATGTCACTTTTTTAAAACCAACTGGAGTACCTTGAATTTGTGGTAATGCGACTGGGCTGAGACCCCAACCAAAAAAGTAGAGGTTACGAAAAAAATGACCCCGCCAAGCAGCAAACATGATGTACAGGTATTTTTGGGGATGGTCAGTTACTAACAACGCATCATTCTCAACTTCAGCTGTATTGGAGGTCTGTTGTTTGAGTTAATAAAAAAGGATGCCACGTTTAAATGGATGGAACGCCGTCAACTCTTCTTTGATACACTTTGAACTGTGTTGTTCAATGCGCCAGTGCTACGCTACCAAATTTTAAAAAGTAATTTATTGTACAGATGGATGCATCCCTTTCCGCTGTGGGGGAAATTCTGTCCCAAAAAGATGATGAAGGGGAGGAGCACCTGGCGGCGTACTGCATTCAAAGCCTGTAAACCATGAACATAATTATACTGTGACCAAGTGGGAGTGCTTAGCGGTGATCTATGCTTACAAGTAATTCAGAGTATATTTGCATTGTGTAAAGTTTAAAATCATAATGGATCATGCCTTGTTACGCTGTTTACAAAACCTTAAGGAGCCAGAGGGGCGTCTAGCTTGATGGGCCCTTAAACTACAGACTTACGATTTCAAGATTCTTTGGCAACTGGGAGCCAAACACCAGAATGCAGACTGCTTGTCAAGATTACCAAAAATTGCAGTGACAGCATATATAAGTGACATCATATATAATAAGATGCTTAGTGGTTAGTATGATGATGATCCGCTGCAAGTCATAAAGGCTTTGAATGATATGTGAGCCAATACTTTCAAGTAGAATGTGAGTTGTATAGGCAGATCAGTGTTTCAACAGTGAACTATCCTTGACCCTCGGCATGGATTAATATTATTATGAGCGCACATAGGGCCATCAGATATGGTGGTGTGTGTAAGACAATGGAATTATTGCAGCCTCGGTATTACTGGGAAAGCATGAACAACAACGTGCTTGATACTATCTCCTCCTGCCACCAGTGCAAATTGAAAAAGCTGTTCCGCTGGAAGACTTCTTACTGGTTAGTGAAGCCACACTTTGCTTGGCATACAGTTTCCCAGGATGTTGGTCAACCTCTGCCAATGGGAGCTAACTGGTCCATAGACATTTTATAGGCAAATTGACTACTCAACCCGGTGGGTTGAAGCAAGGGTGATACAGGATTTAGGGGCGGTCACAGTGGCCAAGTCCATTATGGAATGTATTATACAGCAACATGGCTGCCCTCAGTTCCTCCTTACTGATAATGGAACTAACGTCACTTCCCACATCATCTCAAAGATTAATGAGCTGATGGCCATCCAAGGGCTTTTGACAACCCCATACCACCCTGAGTCCAACTGAATGGTTGAGCGGGTCAAAGTGACTTTAGTGAACATAATACTTAAATTAGTAGCAGATCAACCATCAGATTGGAGTTCCCTTCTGTCCACCGCCATTTTTGCCAATAATATTAGTTATCACTCTGCCATGGGGAAGAGCCCCTTCCAATTACTGTATGGATGACATCCTGCTCTTCCAGAGCTGCTATATGCCTGTGTAGAAGATACCAGCAGAATAGATACTCAATGTTATCTGATGACCCTAGCCAACACATTAATCAAATTGCAAACCAAAGCATACTTGTTCATTTTAGCTAAAAAGATTAAGACTCAAGCTGCCAATCAGGTATGGCATAGAGGGTAAGACCAGTTCAAAGATGGGGACATAGTTCTATCTCATGATTAAAATGGGTTTGGGTGGAAGCACAAGTTGGCCAGTAGCTGAATTGGGACATTTAAAGTTATTGAGAAGACAGGGATGGATGCGTATACTATCAAGGACCCTCTGAGTGGTCAGATCATTAACTGAGTGCATGAAAAGTTCCTCAAGGTGTATAAGTAACAGGAGCCTTGTCGTCCAGTCAAAGGGGGAGGTAATGTCGCAATTCTGATATGACTGGATGATAAGCCCTAAGTTGTTATGTCAGAGTGGATAGAAACTGCCAAGTTTAATATGGGTTAAGATTATTTGAGTGCCCCAAGATGGGGTGATATTAGGTTGTTGGGAAATTGCCTCAAATTAGGTGATCATGAAATTAACAAATCAAGAATTTCTGGAACCAATGAGATATGAAGAATTAAGTTAGTAAGCCAAGGAAGCGGTATCATTCAAAATTGCTGAAATATAAGTGAGATGAGACGATTGACAAGAAAATGTTGTTAAGAGTTTAGGAGTGAGCCAAACAGTGCAGATCTGCTGTATTTTAATATATTAAATAAAAAAGTGTTGTGGGAGCGGGTGATCCATTTTTATTAAAAATTTATTATGTTGTTTCAAGGACAATGACTATCATATTGTTGGTCCTATTGCTCAATGGGTTAAACCTATGAAAAACCTTTTGATGTAGCTCTAGAATACCACCAATTTTATAACAACGGCCAAAATTCAAGATGAGATTAAACGCTAGTTTCAACATGAAAATTTAGGAGGGGTTACTTTATAATAAAGTAAGAAAAAAGTGAATTATATATGGACATCCTCCCAAATTGAAATAGTCCTAGAAGGACACATCTGGTATGAAATGAAACCATTTGGAAAACTACTACTGGCTAAGTATCCATCACTATTGAGAATATGATTGAGGCCATCCATGAAATAATAGAGGCCTGCCTCTCCTGAAGATCACAAGATCAAGCCAATCTAAAGTTTTGTCATCATATTAGTGTACTTTCTGGGTCTTTTGTAGCTGTTATCACTGACATGGTGTGTCCTCCGCCAAAAAGACTAATGGTTACCAATATTTTGTTAGCAATTAATTACCTAACAAGGGGTTTCGAGCAATAGAAGTCACAATGTCTTCTACAATAGCAACAGCGGTATTCATATAGTATTTATGTGTTCACCCTAAATGAGGGCATTAGTTCCTCTGCATTTAATGGATTAATCTACCTTGAAAACTGTACCTGAGTTAACCACACTCTGAAACAATAATCAGGATTTTGCCGCACTATGTAACATTATTCACTAATGTGGCCGTTGTAAAGGCTAGTGGTATCCTGAATCTAATACTACAAAAGATGGATGTACCTTACTCAATGTGATGGAGCCTCTATCATACCTCGTCACTGCTAGTCTACAAGGTTAGCTACCACTGGTTTATAAAATGTTCCCTTTAAAACAATATAACGATGTGAACCTAGTCTAACTTCTAATATATAACCCTTGATAGACATAGATATCCAAAGATGGTGATATGGAAATGAAGGTTATTTGGATTATTATCTAACATCAATCACTATCAATAGGTCAATTGGCAGATCAACCAGTTGAAGTCTACACTAAGCAATTAAAAAAGGCAGCTTACATGAGTTTTAAAACAGAGCTTAATACTATTTTGTTATTATCAACCCAGTAGTCAAAGCATAAATCGTCACTACTTGGTTGTTATCATATATAAAACTAGCGTGCCCCAAAAATCCTTTTAATAGCGTTAAGGCTGGGAGTTTTTTTGAAATGAGTCCATGCACGGTGTTGAAAATCTCATCTACTATGAGAGGCTGGTTCTTCTATCTGAGGCTTGAGATGGAGTTACTTTGCTTATCGTATGAAGACACTAAGTTTGACAATAGTACCATTAGTAACTTGACTCCAGTAACCTCAATCACTTATATAGTATCACTGTATCTATGGCACTTTAGCAAAGCTTTATGATCTTATTATCAAAAAATTAACAACTTAGACCATAATACTAAAGACTAAAATCTTAACCTTGAGTTTTTATTCATGAAAATGAATATGAATATGCTCTAACTCAAATTGACCTGTCTTTCCTTAAGTATTTAGTAAGCTTGTAGGGTTACTTTTCGGCGCTATTCTTTAAAATTACTCATTTTTCTTTTCCTTGCACCTCCACCTACCATGGAACATGAGAAGGACTTTAAGGGTAAACTCTCTGCACAGGAAGCATCCTACTGCTAATCAGCTCCAATACTCCTTTTGTGTACTAGAATCCCTTCTAGCATAATCAGGAATAAAGTCATCAGTAAATTACAAAAATCTATTTTTAGTGCATCTACAGTTATGATTATCATTGCTACTTGACCTCATTACACAGGCGCTCCAGCACAATAATTTTAGTATAATAATTAGATAATGGTATCAATTGATCAATTTATACTTACAATCTAGCTAAACTTAAATTTAATCTAACTTTATTATGAAACCCACAACTTTGGGTCATTAAATTGAGGCAAAGTAAAAAATTTGCAGTGCATTGGCTTTAATTTCATGTATCATTACAATTACATAAGTTACTATGTCACACCTCCTCAGCTTTTGCATTGTAAATAGTAATTATAGATTTGCAATGTCACATCACGCCAAGTGTTTCATCAAAATTACTATAAGTAGATTTATGATAGCGCATTACACCATCTTTATAAAATTAATAGTTATTAGCATATTGGGGGGTGGAAGGCGAGTTGGTAGGGCATATGGCTACCAACCTGAAGGTTGCGGGTTCAATTCCCGCCATTTGCACATTGATTGGGGTGCCAGCCAAAGGAAGCTATTGGCGGTTAGTAGGTCTAATAACACGAAAACCTTACCCATGAGGTAACCAGAAAAATTTGTCCTGATCTGGAGGTGGAAAAACTTTCTTCAACGGAGTTGGCCCTGTTCAGGTTTCATGTCATTTCTTTCTTTTGGTAATTCCTGTCCCCTGGTCAGCTTCCCCTTGGTTAAATAGGATGGTTATTAGTGTATTACAACAGACGCTTTTCTTTCTTGTAACAATCACTTTAGTTACTATGATTCAATTTGAACAGCAAATTTGGATAATCACACACAGGAGAGATGGGCAACTTTATCAATAAAAATAATACAACATGGGTGAGCGTCACAGTGAGCAGTGCACTTAATGGTGCAACTAAGGGCAAGAAACGCCCTGGAGGTGGACCAGGAACCCAATCTGCAAAGAAATCGCAAACTCAGACACCATCTGGGTTTATGGTATTCACTGTAAAGCATGCACAATATATGTACATTCAGTTCAACCAACCATTGTCAAAGGTGGAGCATGTGATTAGACTCTTCCTTGGGGATGAGTCACCGACCATGTGGGAGAAAACATGTGAGGCACAGCCCTCACTTTTCCCTCATGTGGTGTATGTAGCCACCAACAACATGGGCTGCATCTGGATCATTATTAGTTTTGGCACAGCCAATGAAGCTGATACCGCAGCAAAAAGTCTGTGTGGAAATTGCCCTCCCCAAGGGCAAAATAATTGTGTGCACCACATGCATCAGATGGAACAAAGTAAAAACTTTGTTCACCTCTTTTGACTCGCTCCCTACCAACCTTCCTCTAAGGTAATCAAGGAGGAGCTCCGCAAAGGTCTCATAGCGTATGGAAAAATTCAGCAACTCAAATTACAGTGATTTCGCCTGATGCCCAACCCGTGTATGAGCAAAGCTATTGCCATAATCAACCCTTCCCAGAAGTAGAAGAGGACTTATCCAGAATTACCCACACAGCAGAATTTCACTTTGCAGATGGGGGCCAGTCAGCCACATTCCAAGTTACACTGAAATGTTCACCACCCATTTGCAACCACTGTGGCTCACTGGCCACAAGGAACATGCATGCCCTGTGAAAGAGGGCTTAATGGAAAATGATTATTGTGAGGAAGCAATGGATGAGGATAATGAAAACTACGTCAAAATGACTGACAGTCACCACCCATTCCGCTGGGGTGAAGATGGACTATACTCCATTGTGGACCCAGTTACATGCAAAGAATGTAAAGTGGCATAAAAGCCCACAAGCGAGTAGTGGCTGAAGTGGCAGCACACGTGGAGTCTGCCATTAACCCAGACAAATTTGGGAGGATATTTTGGATATTCACTGAACCAACCAATAAGAACAATATGCCCAGGTCAAAAAATTTCACAGTAACCTGACCAAGTACAAAGCGACATCAGTCATGCACATACTGAGGAGCAATGCAACCACAATTTGGGTGAAAATGTGGTGCACAATTCACCAAAGTCAAACCTCAAAAATATATAATCCAATCAACAATCTGCATCAAATCAACGTGAGACCTATGCAGGAAAGGTTGACACAAATGAAAAAACTGCAATTCCCGTGAATCATTGGGTCAGATCAAGAGAACCAACAATGGCAGTGAAAGAGTTGGAGTACAGACGCGGAGCATGGCCAAAATGAGCTGCAGTGGGATAGGGCCAGAGGGCCCTCCCAACCGCTCTTGAGGCGCCATGGGCACCTCAGTATCAATAGGGACAGTAAACATTGCGGGAGCCAGGGCTCATATGTCCCAAGTCAAAAAGCTGGAATTCCTGCAAAAACCTCTTGTAGACATCTTGGCCATCCAAGAAACCCACTGTATATAAGGGGAAGAAGGATCCTGGTCAATCAGGGTCGCACCATCACAATCAGTATGGACATCTCACTGTGGGGTGATCATCTGAAACAACAAAAAATTTAAAATACAAATTTGTCATCACACTTACATGGTCAAGTCCTGGTAGCAACAATCACATGCCAAGAGGAAATAATTTTGATAGCATGTGTTTATGCACCATGCACTGCAACTGAGAGTAAAACAATTTTTTTAAAAAATTCCTACTCTCACCCTCCTACCAGATACCATTATGTTAGGCGATTTCAACTGCTGGGATAACCCCAATATGGATTGATAGCCTAATCCCAGGGGATACCCACCTGGACACATTTTTTCCGCACAATGAAGGCATCTTTTGGCCTACAGGATGCTCTCCCCCAGATCACCACTCCTTCCCCACATGACGTGGCCCAACATATGTGAGGGAGCACTCATATCAATGAGTCGCATTGACAACATCCTCATCCCACAATCCCACCGCTCAAGAATCTCCAAATTTACAACAAAAAAGATCAATTTTTCTAACCACTGATTGATTATGGTGCAGTTAGCGCCAACCCAATCCCACACAGGTGTCACCTTGGAGAAAGCTTCACCCTGAAAATATAAAATTGCCTGAGATATCCAATTGGGTTGAAAATGAGGCTACAAACCCAGAATATACAACCCCATTCACCTCAGATCCCATTGGAACATGGGAAAATTTCAAAAAGGATTTAATCAACAAAACCTGACATATTGCATCATGTAAGTACATCGCAGACATGGCCAAAATCAAGTGTACCTTGGCAGAACTAGACCACCTGGAGATAAATACTCTGAGATCTGGCTATAGTCCCAACTGGGGATGCAAATGTGCAGAAATATCTGCCTGACTTAACAATCTCATCTTTGAACACTAACACAGAATCAAAGTATTGAACAAAGGTAAGTTCATAAAGGAAGGCGAAACCTGTTCAACATCCTTTTTCCACCAATTCCACTCCTGCGGAAACCAGCCCACGTGCACACAGGTCTGCAAGACCAACAGCACTGTGGCAACTGACCCTGAGGAGGTCAAGGTGGAAGTACACCGTTATTACACCAAATTATATCACGAAACGCCAACAGATTCACAAAAAATTAAAGAATTTATACAAACTGCCAAGATACAAAGTACACCACCAAATTACAACATACTATCCCTAATTACACGGGAGGAGCTTTGGGAGACAATTTGCGGAGCACCACGTAGGAAATGCCCAGGGCCTGATGGGATACCCTACGAATTTTACAAAAAATATTTTCAACAAATCGCCCCCCTCCTATTGGCGTCTATGAACCAGTGCTTGTTGGAAACACGCCTATTACCAGGAGGCCATGAATCCTACGTTATAGCCTTGTATAAAAAGGGTGACAAGTTAAACCTGGCCAACTGGCGCCCAATTGCACTCTCCAACACTGACACAAAAATTTCTAACAAAAATTTTAGCAGCTAGATTAGGCGCAATTGCATCTGACGTCCTATCACCCAAACAGTGTGGGTTTATACCAGAGTTTTTTCAATCTGGAACAACATTCACCCTGTTGCAAAAATTTGCCAATCCAAAGCAATTGGTGCCCTGGTCTTCTTGGATCAGGAAAAGGCGTATGACCATGTTAGCTGGCCATACCTAAAAGAATGTCTACATGCCTTTAAACTCCCACCAAGATTCATAAAATGGGCGATGCTCCTAACAGAATCTGCAACCATGGCTGTATGCGGCCTTGGATTCCTAACAAACAAGATTAAACCACACAGAGGGCTCAAACAAGGGGATCCCCTCAGCCCACTGCTATACAATTTCAGCTTTGACCCACTCCTCCGAGTAACTGACTCACGTCTCATGGGGATAACCGCACAAGGACAACCAACAGTCAAGATACTGGCCTTTGCGGATGAATGCGTAGCAGGTATAGCAAACAATGAAGATGCCCGACAGCTGGAACGCACTCTAGAGGAATACTCCAAGGTGAGCAATGCATCGCTCAACAAAAGAAAGACAGAAATTATTCTCTTAGGCAAATACACAAACAACTGGGCCACAACATCAGAACCTCATACCAACACACGAAGAAAAAACCCAATCATTTTACCCTTTGCAACACCTCCCACCACCACTCCTGTCCAAAACCTTCTGAATTTGGCTCGAATCAGGGGGATATGCTAATGAGACAATGGAAAGTAACCTGTTACAACGGGTATTCAAACGCGTCGCCTCCCTCAAGGGAAGAACCCCAGGATTAACAGGGCGAGTTACAGTTGCTAACTCGCTCATCCTCCCAATACTATGGTACCCAGCCATGCGATCACCTTCTCACCTACCTTTATAACTTCAATCCGCGCGCTTATCCAGGGCTGGCTGTGGCCCAGCTCTCACCCTCCTATATGGATGAAAACACTAGTTGGCCCACGCTCAAGCGGAGGCATGGGACTAATAGATTTTGAGAGCCATGCCAATCACATCCTAGGTACCTGGATAAAGGAATTCCTTGCTCCAAACCTCCCACAACAACATTGGTCCAGAGCAGCAAGGACTAACTTTGCACAGGCGCTCAAATTAACCAACCCACATAGTCCACCCAGACTACTTTCATACCTTGCCAAGCACCCTACTGCAACAGGTCCGCATGGAACCTCCCCTCATTTCAAACATATCCTCCAAACTATCCGCCGTATGGGATGGACCATAAAGAACATGGATCTATACAGGGAAGGGGATGAAACAGCCCCCAATTCAAATTAAGAAACCCAGAAAACCACCCCCAGAGAGATATGCTCACAGCAACCCCAAACATAGCTAGGATAGAATACCTAGATATGTTGGAAATTCCCTATGATTTAACCACACATAAGGCAGTGTGGAAAATGAATCACCACCCACTCCTACAGCTGAGGATAAGAGCAAACGCCTGGCGCTGTCTGAGAAGGACCTATAGGACGGCGGACCACTCCAACTCCCTCCACAAAACATGTGCAGTATGTGGAGGGGGGGGATCCCTACATCACCGCCTAGAAACATGCCCACCAACCAAAGCTATATGGCAGGAAGTCGCACGCCTGCTTAAGATCCAAAATGAACAGGAATTCTTGATGTCAAAGAGCATCTTCGCGCTCCAGATTGAGTCACCAATCCCAGCTACCCTCCACTCCTTAATAATACCCATTGCAATGTGGACAATCTACACAATTTCACTAGATGCGTTCAAGGGCACAGTCCCAACTATTCATGGGGTTATTAACAGATTCCATGTCCACTTACTAGAGAACTTCCAAGCCTGGCTCTATGGATATATGAGACCAAGGCAAAAAGCGCTCATAGAATCATTGTACACACTCTGGTTCCTCCACACAGACCCTTTCCTTCACACCTGCTCCATAGCAGGGGAAACACCCTCGGAGTAGCGCACCAACCCCCATACCTGACAGTCCTGCTGGCAACAAGGGTCACTTGAGTACCCTGGGGTGCCCAACTTTATATTTGTCAGTTTTTTTCCTTATTTTATGTATATTCAGTAATGTCCATCCCCTGGTTGGCTTACCTCAGTTAAATAAATAGTTATTAGTGTATTACTAAATCAATTTATAATGGTAAAGAATCTATATACCTAAGCGCACAGCTTAAGGAATATAAGAACAATTATAGTAATAAAATTCTGGTTAACATCTTCTTTTTTTTTAAAACAGTCAACTAGTTTTTCATTATGAAGTTTCTACTGACTTTTTTCCTTTACAACAGGATATTGAGATGAGAATGTCAGGTTTTGAAGCCCAAAAACCTTTCAAACATGAGTTATACTGAACAAATTTCACAAGTCAAAACATCCCGTGAGATCAATTTTAAATAAAGATAATACTAGTTAACTAAACAGGGGAATATTGAACCTTGCAACTGGAATAAGGTGATGATCAAAATGGGTAAACCCCTTATGACATATATATTCTCATGAGCGTCCAAGTCATGATTTAAAAATATTACTTACAGACAAAGGTCATGGTAATTGTTGGGATGGGAGGAAGGAGCTCCAGCTATCTTGGGAAGAAAGTTAGGGTTCTGAAGCGCTAATATTAATATGGGTAAAATTATTATATGATTGTATTTATGTATTAAATATATGATCTCATGAACAAGCAAAACAAAATATACCAAACTTGGAACAGATAATTTACAGATTTTGTGAATGTTAATGGGCTATTTTTAAGTATATTAATTTTTTGAAAAAGTTATATATAGGATATAATAAATACAAGAATTGAATGGTAATCATATATCATTTTGACTGAGAGTTTTGTTATTATTTGTTTGAATAGATAAATTTATAGGTTTTGATAAGCTGTTAGTAGTTTTTGATGTTTTATAAGTTTACCAACTGGTTTTGGCTCAAAAGTATTAATCTTTGATTGATTAAATGGTCTCAATGGTCTCAAGTAAGTGATTATTGATTTATTTAATTTAAAAGCTTCAATTAGGTTTGGTATGTGATTGTTGTTTTATATTAATTTAATATTTTTTTACATCATAAACTTTTAAATGGCCATCTATTGATATATACCTTTTTTTTACTTCAATTTCAACATTTAGCTTTTTGATTTCAACATTATACAAATCAATCAAACTTTCAACTTTTCTTTCTCATTGCAAACACTTTTGCAACCCATTCAATTCAAGACTAAATCTAGTTTGATAATCTCATAGAGGGGATTAGTCTGCGCCCATGTCTGGGAGCAGTTGGGCAAGCAAGGCAAGAGGAGCAGGCGGAAGGCCCGCGGCCTCTAACGTTCAAAAACGCCCCGGAGAATCTGGCAGAATAGAAAAAAATCTAAAAAAACTGGCGGTCACAATTTCCCCGGAGATACTCGCGTGGCAAGCACGATGCAACCAGTACATCAACACGCCACATTCCCACCCACTTTCATTGGTGGAATTCGGAGTCCGTGTGTATCTGGACATCCAAAAAACGGCCCTATGGGAAAAATTTTGTGAAGATGTACACAAAATTTTCCTGACTGCGGTGTATGTTGCACCTCACTCCATGTCACGCGGTTGGCTGGACCTAGGTTTCGAAAGCAAAATAGCAACAGACGAGGCTGCAGCAGTGCGCATAGTGGTCGACCTCCCCCGAAGGGCAACAGGTCATCAAAACTAAATGCACCAGATGGACAAAATCAAACCAAATTTTCCTCACATTTGACTTTTTGCCTACTACATTAAACATGACATTTTGGAGCAACACCTGAAAGATGGTCTCACCATATACAGCAAAATACAATCTTTCAAAATGCAACGTTTTACGCTGATGCCACACCTGTGCACTGGCAAAGCCATCACAGTTCTGACCCCAACTGAGGAGATCGTGAAGGACCTAACCCAGATCCTGCACTCCACCTTTATTGACATCGCAGGGCACACCACCCACCCATTCCAGGTAACCGTGGACAGCGCGCCCCCCATTTGCACCCACTGTGACGCGTTCAGCCATAAGGCGCACGCGTGCCCCATCAAAGAGGGCGTCACATTCCAAGAGCACCCCTCAGCGGCCATGGCCAGTGGAGAGGCGCACTACGAACCAACTGCAAGCACCAAGGAGGCTTTTCCGTGGGGAGCACAAGGCTGCTACCTATTGGTAAAGCCCATCTCCCCACAGGAGTGGAAGAAGGCTAAGCAGGCCCATAGGACCGCGGCCAAGGAAGCGGCCAAGGTCACCACCACCATCCCACACTCACAACGCCAGGAGGACATGAAGACCTTCGTGGCAGAAGCAACTCAGGAATCCATCACCCAATCAGATTGGGAGGCCCATGCCGAATGGGCCACTCAATCTGAGGATCTGATAGGAGATTCAATCTCACCCAATCGCTGCACCCAAGCCCCAGTCAAAACTGACTTGGGACCTATCCCAACTAAAAAAAGTTTTTTTGCCCCACTTGATGGTGCACTGAACTTATCCGCACCGCAAAAAATTCGTCCGATGTCGGGAAAACAAAAGTGAAGGCCAAAGCCAATGTGACTCTTTCCACAAAAATTAACAAAAACCCCGATAACGTTGCTGCTAATACCTGCACTGCTGTGAAAGCCTGTGGGGACCTGGAAGAGGCTGGTGGGCCAGGGGCCCACCCCCTCACACCTAAGGTGCGATGGGGAAACCTTCACTCTAGGGATGCTGAATATCGCCGGACTCAAGGCCTCCCCATCCCAGGCTAGGAAACTGAGTTTTTTACAAAACAATTTACCCGTGGATATCCTGGCAATCCAGGAAACCCACTGTCCACGAGGTTCCGAGGAAGCTTGGAAAACAATGCTCCTACCATCCCTATCCTTTTGGTCAAAGCACTGTGGGGTGCTAATTTGAAAAATTTTTTTTTCAAATTTACATCTTCAGAAACATTCCTAAATGACTGAGTGCTCATTGTCACCTTCTCATGGGCCGATGTTGCACACACAATCGTCAACATTTACGCCCCAAACGGTGCACAAGAGCGTCAGGAATTTTTCTCATCAGTCAAATCCCTCCCGCTACCCCCCAATTCTTTCCTAATTGGTGACATGAACTGTTGGCTAACCTCACCAATGGACCAGTGGCTGCCCTCACCCCACGCCCCACAGGGTCACATAGAACTATGCGTTCTAAAAGCCACCCTTAGGTTAATGGATGCGCTGCTGCGACATGCCCCACTGCTCAAAAACATGATGCGTCCCCACGTCCACAACGGCCAATTAAGGTCCATGACCCACATCAACCTTATTCTAGCACCGGCGAAATTCCAACCCCACATCTCCCACTTCAAAACAACGAAAATGGAATTCTCCAACCACCGACTGGTCTCAATAACATACCACTTACCCATCACAGTTGCAAAGGCCCCACATTGGTGCAAAATCCGCCCCCAGAGCTCGCGTCGCCAGGATTTTCCATATGGGTGGAAGAGGCAACTTTGGCAAAATTGTTTGTTGCACCGTTTTGCGTGGACCCCATTTCCACATGGGCAACTTTCAAAGAAGACACCATCTGCCACTATCGCCATCTCTCATCCAGACACTCATGAGCCACATCGGTGGTTATATCGCGTGCACTGGCAGAATTGGCCCACTTGGAGTCCAACATTCCAGCCTCAGGATATAGCCCTGCATGAGGCCAGAAGTGGGCGGAGGCAGCAGACCACCTCAACGCACTTGAAAGGCAACACAAACATTGGGTTTGTGTCCAATACAGGGCCACACGCATCACTAAAGGCGACAAGTGCACCACATACTTCTTCAAAAAAATTTTTGCACCACGCCAGAGCGTGGCCTGCACACAGGTGCAAAGATCGGATAATTCTATTGTGGACACACTGGCCAAAGTGACAATCGAAATGCAAAGATATTACTCCAAGTTATACCAAGCTGAACCAATTCAGCCAGCTGAAATGGCGGAATTTCTCGACAGAGCTCATATCTGCACCATTTTCTGATACCTGGAAATAATGAATTTAATTACTCCAAACGAATTATGAACTACCATTCGCGGTGCGCCAAACTGAAAATGCCCAGGCCCAGATGGCATTCCATATGAGTTCTACAAAAAATATTTTAAATATATATCCCCATTGCTGCTAGCCTCACTCAACCAAAGCCTGTTGGAAATGCGCCTCCTACCAGGAGGACATGAGGCCTTTACGGTCACACTCTTCAAGAAAGGGGATAGGCTAGACTTAGCCAACTGGCGCCCCATTTCTCTAACAAACACAGACACCAAAATTTTAACAAAAATCATGGCTAACCGTTTAGGGACTGTAGCATCTGCCACCATCTCTCCAGAACAATTCAGTTCATCCCCAGAAGGTCAATTTGGGATAACGTGCACTCTGTGGCTAATGTGTGTCAGTCCACAGCCTCTGGGGCACTTGTATTCTTGGACCAACAAAAGGCCTATGATAGAGTAAACTGGGAATACCTTAGGGCCTGCCTCCAACAATTCCGCCTACCTCCCCGATTCATTAACTGGGTGATGCTGCTCACGGAATCTGCAACAATGGCAGTGCGCAGCCCAGGTTTCCTAACGGAAGTAGTCCATCCTTAAAAGGGGCCTGCGACAAGGGGACCCCTGAGCCCACTCTTATACAACTTCAGCCTTGACCCACTACTGCGAAATGTGAATGCCCAACTCACTGGGGTCCATGTGCCAGGCTAAACCCCAGTCAAGATGATGGCATTTGCAGATGATTGCGTGGTGGGGGTGTCTAATAACAAAGATGCACGCGTGCTTGAAGCCCTCATCCAGGAATATTCCCGGGTAAGCAACGTGGCACTGAACGCCTCCAAAACTGAAATCATCCTCCTTGGTCAGTTTCAGAACTGCTGGGCCCCAGCAAGTAGTTCCCAACCCGGCCCATCTGCTCGCCCACGTCCACGCCTTACTTACTCAAAATACACCGCTCCACTGGTGCTCCCCTTTGTGCCACGACCTACCATAGGACCGGTACACCATCTGGGCGTGTGGTTGGAGGCAGGTGGATATGCGTCAGCAGTAATGGAGTGCCATATACTGGACAACGTGACAAAGCGAATCGCCTCTCTCAGAGCCCACCCTACTACCCTCACTGGCGGGGTTGTTCTTGCCAACTCTATGCTCCTATCCAAAGTCTGGTTCGGAGCCCACGCCATCCCCTTCTCCCCAAGCTTCTTCAAATCCCTGTATGCTTTGCTACAAGGTTGGCTTTGGTCAGGCCGCCCTCCACCAGTACGGCTAGAGGTCATGTTTGGCCCTCATCATCATGGTGGCATGGGCCTACTTGACTTCAAAGCCCATGCCGCCAAGATCCTAGGCACCTGGATTGCGACCGTCACTGCTCCTACACTCCCATCCCAACACTGGTCCCACGCAGCCCACTCCAACTTCTCCCGAGCCTTGGGCCTCAACAATCCATCAAACCCCCACTCCCTGATGAAATACCTCGCATCACACACATCAGCTACAGGTCCTCACGGGACCAAAACCCACTACAAACGAATCCTACTCTCCATGCAAAGCGCAGAGTGGAGAATTCTTATTAGTGGACATACAACCCAAAGAGACCGCCCCTCTCCTCAGTTCACACAAGAGGTACAGGGGCTACCCATCCATGATGGAGTGATCCCCATTCGACCCCAAGTCCTATCCAGGGTGGACTACCTGGACATGATGGACATCCCTTATTCCACTGAGACCCAAAAGACTATCTGGAAATACGCACACCATCCTCTGTTGCAGCCTCATGTCTGCTCCCATGTGTGGCGCTGCCTGAGGCGGGTGTATCATACAGCTGAGCGCTCTAATGCTTTACACTCATCCTGTGTCATGTGTGGCCATTATGGAACGCTGTTTCACCGCCTGGAGAAGTGCCCCACCTCTAAAGTAATATGGCGCGAAGTCCAACGTCTGCTAGGCCAGGATCAAACACATCCCTTCAGTCTGTCAAGAGATATGTTTGCTTCATCAATGGCCTCCCCCCTCCCACCCTCCCTTCATGCTCTGGTGGTTGCAATCGCCATGTGGACTATCCACACGATTGTCTTGGATGCCATCGCTGGATCCATCCCCACCTTCCCTGAAGCTGTCCACAGATTCCGGTCTCATTTGGTGGATCACTTTCAAGTGTGGATGTTTGGATATCTCCCATCACATCGCTGACAGCTGGTCTCCTCCTGGTTCCCAGTCTGGTTCATCAAATCAGACCCCTTCCTCCACACGTGCTCAATAGTGGCTACGCCCCCTACACACGTTCCCTCCCCTTCCCATAAGTGGCGTTCCCGCTGGCAACAAGAGATAGCATCGCTTCTCTGGGGTGCCTCCCCTGGTACTAAGTTTTGTCTCGTCTGAGTCATATTTGGAAGTGTCCGTCCCATGGTCAGCCTTCCCCGCAATAAATTTAAACATTATACAAATCAATTTCAACAATTTATACCTCAATTTCAACATTTCATATTCCAATTTCAATATTATACTTCAATTTCACCATTTTTTTTAATTTCAATATTGCACTTCAATTTCAACATTTTACACTTCAACTTCAATAATTTATATCTAAAATTCAATATTTTATAATTTAATTTTAATATTTTTAGCCTTAGTGATAGCATCATATCTTGTTCTATCTACAGACTCATTGATTTATCTTGCATCAGTGTTTTCTTTTAGTAGATTATAATGTGATATAAGGGATATACAATTTTTCTAAATATAAAAAAGAGTGGGAATTAATATGCTTACACTATTTAAGCATGAATAATAAAAAAATCACTTAAAGTTATGTTGAGATTAAAATATAAGATGTTGAAGTTGAAGTATAAAATGTTGAATTTAAAGAGCAATTTGTTAGAATCAAAATGCAAAATGTTAAAATCGAAGTAAAAAAGGTTTATATGTAAATTCAATTAGCATCATCTGGTAAATTTTAAACCCACATAAACGCTAAATGAAATTGCCATCTACTAATATAAGTCAATAAATATTTTAATGATCATATAAATACCTATATTCTTATCAGACATACTATCTTATAAAAATTTGAACCAAAATTACTAATTTGGAACAAATACTCTAAAAATTTTTGAAATGGTAACTGGCTATCTAGAAAACCTGATATTTTTTTGTAAAAGCTATATATAAGATTTATAATGTATATGACCATATGGTAATCTTATACCATTTCATCTGAGCGCTTTGATATTATTTGGTTTATTAGTGAGTAATTAAGTCTAATAATCATTAGTAATTTTTGTTGTTTTATAAGCTCAACAATTCATTTTGAGTGGTTAATAGTGCTTGGTTAATCTGATAGTTCAATTGATTTGGCTAAATTGTTTATTTAATTAACTTGATAGGTTTAATTGATTTTAGTTGAGTGGGATGAGGGTTAATTAATTTAATAAATTTTATTGTTTCTGAACTTATTGATAGCCATATAAAAACATAAAGATTTAATAGATATAAATCATCTGTAAATCATGAACCCAAGAAAATTGGAAAATTGACTTGTGTAAGTATAAGTTTAAGAAATTAAGGAAAATAGCATCTCTAATCTTATGATTTTTTTTTGAAATTATGTTGATACTAGCTTGACAACGAGAAGATAAGTATAAATCAGAAGATTTGTATTCTTTTAGGAGTGATCATATATATAGGTCACATAGGGAAGGTCATTTAGAAGAACGAATTAGGACTCTGAGATATAATCTTTACTAAATCCAATCCCCTTGTTCAACAGGACTCTCCTGTTTTTTTCCAAAGTGGAACCAAATAATCCAGAAAATTAAAATTGAATCAAAATGATTTTGGGGTATGCTTTGTTTTCATTTATAATAAGATATTTAGATTTGTCCTTTATTTAATTTGAGTCTTATACCCTAAACGAGACCTCATATAGATTTTATTGTAGGGGATAAAAAGGCCAAAAATAGCTTCTGTTTACCCAGTTAATTACCATAATGTAAGTAACATTGGTATTAAAGTGTTCATTTCATTTCTTGTAAAAGACTTTATAATGACCTGACCAACAAAAAGCTAACTTGTTGATTAATCCGCCTAGATATTATAGATAGATAAGGAAAAATCCTATGCTGTAAGTTATGCAATAGATTGGGTTTAATAAATGGGCTTCTTAGTGGTAGTGTTTATTAGATTAAAAACCAAAGGCTTAAACCTGGGTATTTGTATTGACAATAGCTTTTGAGTTGACTTGAGAGATTTCTGGGGTGGCCTTGTCAATTTTTCCCTGATCCTTGGAAGGTAGTTGAGGGTTTCTTCCATATAAAGTTCAAAGGGGGACATTTTGATGATACAATGATGGCTTCTTTTAAGACAAGATGGCACTTGTAAAGCTTTTATATAAAAGATAATAAGCAAGGTGATGCCTGCTACTCTTCTTATAAAAGCCTACTCTTATCATAACTAAGTTAATCTGGTTTTATGCTGAGAGGATTAGGCTGGCTTGTAGATAAATATCTCAACTACACCAGAAAAATAGAAAATTTACTACAAGTAAGTTCCCCTTAACGTCACACAATTATCCAAAATCTACCAATAGAAAAGCTTTAAATTTCTTTTTTATTTTAATAGTACAAGTCAATAGCATTAGAACGCTAATTTTCTAGCCCAACTATGACTATCTCTTTTTTTTTAGCACAAGTGGTGCCCAACCCAAAAGGGGAAGCCACCAAATATCTTTACTTTCATGTGAGACAAACAAAGGGATTCTTGTAAATAAATGATTCCTAATATAGCCCCTAAGTATCAGCCTAGGAAGCCATATCAGAAGATGAGGAGGCTTTATGGAAACTTTTGTCAGGCGCCCACTTTAGCTAGCAGACCATAGCAGAAACATAGGGGTTGGGGCATCAGTGACATGTGGCATAAAAAAGGTAAAATTGTGTGTTTTCTTTGCTAATGAGGCTGGAGGTTCCATCACCTCAATGTATTTGCAAGTTATTGCTCAGAAAAAGTGATGAGAGCAGACATCCAATTATGACTCTCTATTTCACTAATATTTAATATCCTTTACCCATTTCTTGAGATCCTTTGTCAACCAAGCACTAGAGCTCTGGGGGTGGAGTACAAATAATCTCTAATTGAAAAATTGGAAAAGCCAAATTAGGAAGCAACTAATAATGGCGTTCCAGTTCATCCCTCCCAACCCCAATTTTTTTTAAAATTGCAGTTTTTGACCTTTTACTCTCAAGTGTAAACTAAAGGATACCTGCAACCTGAGAATTAGTTACAGTACCCAAGAATAGTGATGTCCTAAAAGTCATTCTCTATAAATAGGTTAGTGCTATTATCTTTGAAGGAATTAGCCCATTTTGGGTTTTAATTTTATTAAAATTATCTAGTAATATATTTACTCCTTAACATTAATGAAGTTTACCATAATTAGAAAAAGTATTTTTGCATCATGACTTTCATTGTTTCCATTTCATGTGTACCAATATGGCTAACCCCTTGTCAGCTAGAGGGCTTTAAGACATAATCATATCAGTTGCTTGGTCACTAGGTAGTTCCACTGTAACTGAAAATTTATGATCAAAGCAATTTTTGCCCCCTAGCTTACATATAAGCTAGTTTTTTTTTAAATTTGCTAGCGTGCAGTGTGGACCTCCCAGCAACGCACTTCCAGTCCACAAAGATTTTTTTCCAAGTCTGTGATTTAGTATTTACTTAAGTTGTATTCTTGTACATTTATTACACCCACCTTTTGTGGACTGCTGTTCTTTGTGCGCTAATCTCTTTCTCAAGTTCATGACCCTCTTATCCCAGGAATAAGGAATACTATGCTTTTTGGTTGTTCCTATGGATCTTAGTAATACAAGTCTAGCGTGTCTTGAAGTTTGGCCTCCTCTGCCACTCATTCATCATGACCTTGTTCTCTCCATAATATGTGTTGCAAGTTGCTATGGTTCTTTAATTTGATGATGTGAGTTCCAAAACTTGCACCACAATTAGTTCTCTTTCCCGCGCCTCCCTTTTCATTTCTCCCCTTTCTCCTAATGTCAAAAACTGTATGTCATGATTCTGATATGACTGGACAATAAGCCCTAAACAGTTATGGCAGAATGGGTTTGATTGGCCAAACCAAGTAGTTTGATATATGGATGAAGAAAGCCTCAACATAAGGTGATTGGAAAATATTAAGCTTTGAACAGATATTTAGTGGATCGCCTCCAGACTAAGTGATAAGGTAGTGTCAATGTATTATGAATAATTAGTAGACCGCCTCAAACTAAGGTAATCATGAATTTAATGAATAATAGACTATACTGGAACTAATGAAAATATGGCAGAACTGAATAGTCTAAGAAAAAGGGTTGGTATTGACTGGAGTTGTTGATATATAAGCTAGATATAAAGATTGAAATGAGGATAATTATTAGTATGAAGTGGGAAGCAGAACTTAGGGTGTCCGCTGTCATATAATAAATTTAATAAAGAAGTGCTTTGGAGCAATTTGTCTAGATTTTATATATATTTATTAAGTGCGTCTGGAGGACTAAAAACTTCATATTGTCCTTCTTATTGCACAGTGGGCCAAACCCTGCACAAACCACTTTGGCATATCTATGATATATAGCCAAAATTATAACAGTCTATATATTGAAATATAAACCCCTTTCTTTGGTCATCATGCCTAGCCACTTTGACAACTCTGAGGAGCCTCCTGAAAAATGTGATTTGGTGGATGTTTTAGTCCATCCCTTACTGAACCTCCCATCCCATGCTTTCTATCACTGCTAGTTTTGCTATGCCCACTACCTATTCATCCCCCAGTATACCTCTTGTTTCCTAGACTAGATAGTTTACTTTTGTCCTGAATATAGTGGTTTTTAATTCCCTGCCCCACTGTTGTGGCCTTTTGACATCACTATACTACCTCTGAAAGATTTACCCAGAGAATATTGTACCTTGATAGTCCAACCTTGTAGAAGGTTGGGAAAAAGAAAGGGTGTTTAAGGCTTTCCTAAAGTCAATAAGCCTGGTGATGCTTTGCTAACTTTTTTATTATAAATCATAATCCTATCCTCACCTTGTCTGCTGGATTTACGTTATAAAAATTCGGTTTTTTGCAAGTAAACTACTTAATTTCGTCACTAAAATGGCAAAATTTACTCTAGGTAAGTTCTCCCCTACCGCCACCCAATTTCTCACTACAAAAATATAACTTTATTTCAATTTTTATGATAAAATCAACCAATTTTTCTGAGATTACAATTTTTCTGAAAATCAATTCCAAATCTCCCTTTCACTAATTTCTTGATTTTTTTATGATTTATTTAATCCTTTGTATGTTATGTGCCACAATCTCAAGGCTTGAGAGCATCAAGATTTAGAAAAGTTAAAAAAATTTGGAATAGTCAAATTAGGAAGCAGCCAATAATAATGTGCTTAATCATCCCTATCAACCCCAATTCTCGTGACAATATTAAATTCCTTACCCTTTCTACCAAGCATGAATTTCAAAACACAACAACTAAAGAAGTAGTTACAGTAGTTTAGAACATCATGGTAAACTCCAAATCTTATTATTTTTTAATATAATAGTGCTCTCACTTAAGTTGGTATGGAATATTTTTATTTTTTGCTTTCATAGTATCAATTAAAAAAATTTTCCCTGTCAATTTTATTTTTTTTTGTAATTTTTTATTAAAAGAAATTATGCATCATGGCATGTATCACGGCCTTTTCCATGCGCCCTCTAAGATGTGGAACTCTTTGTCAGCTACAAGCTTTGGGGTCATACTCATATTAGTTGCTTGACTACTTGGGTGGTTCCATAAAACGTTCTAGTTTTCAGTAAAATAATTGGACTATCTTAGTCCTTACAGCACAAGGTAAATATTGTGGCTAGTGCTAATGGTTGTTAAATGCAATTTTTTAGAGATTACTTTGTTAGGTAGCATTAACCTACTTAACTAACCAAGGGTGGCGGGTTGATAAGGAGGTATATTTCCTGAGTGGATCATATCAGTTGGTCAACTATTGCACCATAGCCAATTTAATTCTATTTATTTACTGAGAAAAGTATCTTAGGACATCCAATTTAGGTTATGATCTGGTTACAAAGAAGAGATGCGGTAGCCTTGGCTGAAGCCAAAAATATGGATGTATCTTCTATCCACTTGGTGAGGTGATTAACTACATATAGTATAGATCAATTTCCATTAAAAGTCCATAATAGAGGTCGCACAACATTGATACTGACAATATGGAAAGGCAGAATGGGACCACTTGATTTTGGGGACGGTGAGTTGGGTCAGCTTTGATGTTATTTAATCTGTCTTAATTTCTGTCAAAAGAGCTGGACTTTTATTAGTGTAACCGACTTCAAAAATTATTGAAAAATTGAGTAATGTAAGCATAAAGTATACAAGTCTTTATTGCCTTTATTAAAGTGGTATCTGGAATACTACTGTGTCAACCAGTACAAAACAGCTTGAGTTTTAGGCACAGAATTGGTAATTTTAAGCATATAAGATTTGTCAGCAGAGGAAGCCTCTTGTCTTAAGCTGACCAATTTTTAGGCCTCATACTAAGGGCATTGGAAGTAATTCACATGGTTTGTTTGGTGCGTTTATCATAGATACAAAACTTCTTCTAAGTATCTAAGGAGGCGCCACTGATAAGACGTTATGGTGAGTCTTGGAAAAAGGTTGAGTAGGTCTTACAGTTTTAAAGAGATAAGAGAATTCCATAAGTGCTTCTTTTATGTGCATTAGGAGGTAAGGTAGTGTTACCTGCCTTATGATAAATCTATATAGGGCTCTGAGCTAAACGCAGATGAGAGAAATGGTAAATGGCTTGATCCAAGGCAATCCAGTTTCCTTAAATTAGATTTGAGCATTAAAATAGAAATTTTGGGTAAGCTCAGGTATGATTCTTCCTTAGTTTAGACTTATAACCATAGATGTATAATTTAGTTAGCTAAAGTTAAGCCACTTCCAGTTTTATGATTTAGGTGGCATTGGCATCAAACCCAAGGTTAGCAATTCATTAGTATGGTACAATGATGATTTAGGTGGTCCTGTTGTAGAAATGGCTGATAAGAAGTTTGCTTGGATTCCAGATTTGGTGTGTCAGATATAAGAAGAGTGTCTAACTCTTCTGCTCCCAGCAGGGTGGTGATTGGTGCACAGACCCAAATCCAGGGAACTAGTCAATAGTAGTAAAGTTAATAGAGCCCTGCAGAGGGCGATTGAACTGTAGTAACTTAAGGCAAGGGTGGTTAACAATAGATAAAAGAATATAACCCAGATTAACAACAAGGCAAGAACGAAACACAAAGTGAGCCCATACCCAAGAGGTGCTCTGGGCTGGAATGCAAAAGTGTCCCATGTTGGAGGGAACCAAGGCATCCCAGTGGTGCACCAGAGGAGATAGTTATGGTTGTGGAAATCAAATGATTAACGTTGGATGAGACCTCATTGAAGAGGTTCATGTACAGGTTCACCCAAAAAAACATAAAGAAAACAATACCAAAGAATGGTTTTTATTAAGGAGGAAGTCGACCAATGAGAGAGATTGGTCTCAAGAAAACATATTTAAGGAAACAGGGGAATAATCAGTTAATGGAAGTAAAGCTAAGCTGAGGTGCACCAATAAGCGCACTAATCATTGGGCAGTGTACTATACTTAGTAATCAACCAAAATTGGATTATTGATTGTAGGTAAGGACAACCTGATATGGAAATAGAAAAAAACTGAATAGGATTTGAGACCCCGTCCACCAAGAAATTGAATTGGACCGTCATTTTTAGTCTCAAACCTGGTTTGTTTTTAACACACCTGCTGTGATACAGGGCCAAACTTCTCTCACATCCCCAGGACTAACCTGGGCATACCTCGCCTTAACCCAGCGTTAGTCCAAAGTATGTTTGTGGTCAGGGAGGCCTTCCAATTTCACCCTCTTGGCATCCTGACATGCAGCTTAATCCTTGGTGCTTGTCCCCATTATTATGTCATTCTCAATCCTTGACATTACCCTCTCATTCTTTGGGGCTCCACCCCCTCCAGGGGCTTGCGCCAGGAAGAAATTCTTATGGCTGGGGACAACTTAAGAGAAGCAACGGTTTGCCTTGACTGAGATGCGGTGCCTGGGGAAAACGCTTGTGGAAAATGTCAATCAGGTATTGGGTAATTGCGCAGTAATGCGCTGGTACCCAACTGTTTTCCTCTGCATTGAATTCCTTCCAGGATACCAGGTACTCAAGCCTTCTATTTACTTGGTGGAAGGCTACTATCTCCTCCACTTCCCACTCTGGCACCCCATCCACGAGATAAGTCTTGGGAGTCTCTGGTGGGGGGGACCTCAAACAACGTTAATTTGCTTTCATGAAAAATTTGAAAAGATTTGAAATGAAGAGGGAAGATCTAACTGGTATGAGGCGTGGCCCACCTTTCTGACAACGCAGTAAGTGCCAATCCTCTTTGGTTCTAGCTTTTTGCATTGCTGATTAATAGGGATGTTTCAATTATCAGGCAACACAAGATCCACTTCTTTGTACGCTGGACCCACTTGTCTTTTTCCATTAGTGTTCTACTTATAAACTTGCATTGCCGTCTTTAAACCTTGGAGACCCCCCGGTGCACTTTCTTGATAGTCTTAGCAAAGTCCACCACCGCTTCAATTTTTGATCCACAACTGGGCCTCATGTTAAAAGTGGTGTTAGACCCATGGTTGGCGAAAAATTGGGAACAACCAATAGATGCATGTAACGTTTTGTTATAGGTAACTGAGCCATAGGAAGGTGAGAAACCCAATATGAATAATCTGCAGCAGTGTAACACCATAGAAAACTATTCCAAGCACTGGTTCGCTTGTTCAGTCCGCCCATCTGATTGGAAGTATATGCAGTTGAATGGCAGGGGCGAATCTGAAGAGTCCAACACTACTCTTCCCAAAAAACAGAGGTAAACTTGGAATCCCTAATCACTAATAATTTCTTGGGGGACCCTGTGAAGCGCAAACAAATCAGTGACAGGGAATAGCCATCTCAGCCGCGGTTACTGCAGTTCTGCAAGGAATAAAATGGGCGAAATTTGTAAACTGGTCCACTACTACTATGATGGCATTGTAGCCATGAGATTCAGGCAAAATCACAATGAAATCCACCAATAAGGAAGTCCAAGGCCCTTCAGCCTTCTGAACTGGTACCAACAACCCCACTAGTGGCTGTCAATTTGGTTTCATTTGATTGCAGATCAGGCACTCCTTACAGTACCTGCCCACCTGAGTGAGTAACCCATTCCAATTGTAAGTGCAGAGAATTAGCTCCATAGTCTTCTTTTTCTCAGGATGACAACGGTAATTCCGTCATGATGGTCCTGGATGATTTCCAGGTAAAGTGGTCCAGAAGGAAAACATAGGCTCCCCTGAAACCGCACCATTTTATTCTTTACGTGGTAACCTCTGGTAATATCCTCCTGATTCAATGTCTCTTAGCAAGGAACATAGTATATTCGGACAATAAGGGCTGAGAATGGACTACCTTTCTGAACTTACTGTATTCCTCCACATTTCCCAGAGGGGCGAGAGCTGGCCCATGGGCCAAGGAAGAGGGAGGTTGAGACACAATCTTACCCAGGTGAATCATTGACTGAGTACTATGCATCTCTACCTACTTTGGATCAAGAGCTAATGCAGGGTTGTGGCTCAAAGCATCCGCCAAACCATTCTCCTTGCCCTTAGTAAACTCATAAGAAAATGCAAATTGGGCCAGAATCTCAGGTCAGTGGGTTTACCATGGGGTTAAGACATGAGGTGCATGATAATACAGTAAGGTACAGTGATCTGTATGTACCCGGGAAGGTTGGGATGAGCCATGCAAGTGATGACGCCAATAAGTCCTCATCTCAACAACTGCTATAACTCTTTCTCATAAACGGCGTAGTTTAACTCAGGCAGAGACATCATCCTGAAAAATATCCCACGGATGTTCTATTCCATCTTTACCTACTTGTAATAGGGCAGCCACTATGGTGAAGTTGGAGCCATTAGTAGACAAAAGAAACTATTTTTCAGGATCTACATGGCGAAGGATGGACGTGGAAAACAGGGTGCACTTTACTGCTTGGAAGGCATCTATTTAAAACAGGGGACCACAGGAGAACTTTTACCCCATTCACCTTATACATGGGCGCTTCCACTTCAGTAAGATTAAGTGTGAACTTCTCAAGGAATGTACACGTCCCCAAAAAGCACTTCGATTCCTTAACCAAAGATGGGGTGGGCCACTCACAAATCGCCTTCTCCTTGTCTGGAGTTATCCTGTGTCCTTAATCAAACACAATGTTGTTTAGGAAGGTGAACTGGGACTTGAAGAATTCACATTTTCTAATCTTCAGCGTGAGGTTGGCTGCCTTTAACCTCTCCGCCACTTGCAAAAGGTTTACCACATGTGCCTCATGATCAGGGGAAAACACCAGAATATCATCCATGTAGGCAACCGTGCATACCCCCAGCAGGTTCCCCAAAGCTGCATCAATATGGAGTTGAAAAATAGCAGGGGCATTCTTAAGCCCATAGGGAATAATCCGTATTGAAAAAGCCCTTTCTGGTATGGAATGTGGTTAATCGCTCCTGGCCATTATTAATATGAATCTGATTGAACGCGTTTAGTAATCCACTTTGGAGAAGACTTTAACTTTCTCCACATAGCGTGCAATCTGGAAATCCAAAGGAATGGGATGTAAATCTGATACAGTGACACTTTTTAGGTTTCCATAATCTATGCATGGGAGTAAAGAACCATCATCTTTCTTTACAAAGAGAAGTGGGGAGCATACTGGGTAGGTACGCTGAAAAATCGCGCCTTTGGATAACTCCTCTTAACCCCCATATCTAATGCTGCTTCCTCCTGTATGATCAAAGGGTAAATCAGGGAAGATATATTCACCAGATCAGCAGTGAGCTTGAACTCACAGTCAAACTCTAAATGAGCAGGTAATAAATTGGCTGAAGCCACATCAAAAGAAGGTTCCAGACCCTTCAAACAGAAGGTAAAGGTACCTCCAGTGAGGGATTCAACAATGGAGCAAGACTGAGAGTGCGGATATTGGGCTAGTGGAGCAGATCGCCCTGAGAATTAGCCTCAGACTTTGAAACAACTAGTGTACGACCATTCTTTAATGAAAAGGACAGGGTATTGTCTTTCAAGTTGGTCCTGGCGTCAAAATTTCGCTAATACTCTACTCCCAAAATAATGGGGTACAAGAGGTTTTTGATTGCTTGGAAACGGTCCATCAAAAGATACTTGCCCACTGGGACCATCTAGTACCAAAAAAAAGATACTTGCCCACTTGATAATCCACTAACACCAGTACCTTAAGGGTGGGAACACCTTGAGAAGCCCCTCCCCTAACCATACCACCTGGAAAGTAACCAAGTTCAAGGTATTTGGCTAGGTCCTGGACAATAAAATTCTTAGAGCTCCAGTATCCACCAAAATAGTAGAGCTTATAGTACCTGAAGGAGATGAAAGGGTAGCAGTTAACAAAAAATATCCCAAATGATCTTTATCTATACAGACAACGCTAACACTTCACCATAAAAATCTTTTCAGGCGTAAACATACCTCCAGGGTACGTTTCTGCGTCAAAGAATGTAAGGGATAATTAGCCACTCTTACTACAGAGGTCACATATCCCACCATATCTTCAGCAATTGCATAAACATTATTGTATGCAAGAAGTAACTCCATTTCCACTTCCTGTGTTCTGAAGATCATGGTTGTGGTCAATCGTGGGTTATCTGGAGTGATATTATATACTGAAATGGGTTCATATATATGTTATAAGAGAAGATATATGGCTCAGTTGTATATATGGAAAAGTTGTTATAAATTGCGTTTTGGGCCAAAAACAACACCATACCCATTTTGGCAGCAGGTTGTGCAACGTTATCCAGGGCCATCACCGCCAGGCCCTTCATCAATGATCCCACCTGCACCTAAACACAGTGTTGAAAAAACAATTTTTCTTGTTGTCAGAAAATTGCCTTCCCAGCTATATGATAAGAATGTTGTGTATCAAATTTAGCTGAGAAAGGAAAGTGTCGGATATTTAGTAGTTCATGATAGTATCAATTTTAATGATATTGAGAAAATTGACCAAAAGACCCTGGCTGATTCCTGATGGAACCCCATTAATTGGGGTAACACCATTTCAAACCCTGTATGGACAAAAAATGTAAAATCAAGCGGTCAGATTACTCTGACCTCGCAATGGACCTTGGGGCGACCATCAGAAGGTATGCCCACAAACACCATCAGGTCCTTCAAGGCACCTACATGAGGACCCCCTTTTTTATAGGCGTGGCGGAGGTCCCCCAAGGTAAAAAGGATTTTATCAAGTGGTGATTGGTTGAAGTTCATCAAAACTTTACCGCATTGGTACATTCTGCCCCAAAACACCAACTATCAGTTCTCCAAAACGTAACTCATATTTCCCAAGATTTGGTAGGAGCGTATACCAATTTTTCTAATTTGGAAGCATCTAAGCTATTCTGAGGTTATGCTCTATTTTCTCCCGACCCTCAAAACAGTTTATATACTGATTGGTCAGATATAAAAAGGGTCGTTTTTTTCCCTCTGATCAAGTTCTTAATAAAATTTGTAAAAACTCAGTTTTAATAGAGCTTTACATTTATATTTAAAATTTTTTTAAACTTTTGGGGAAACCAGTAGGCGTGAAGCACTAGCGAGAAAGAATCATCTGGTTTACTACAAATTGGTGCTCACTAAAGGGGACTCCTGTATACCATCAAAAATGACTTCTATTCCAGAATCAAGGCAAGGTGCATTAGAGAACTAACTATCCAGTGCTTTGGCTCTCCTCAAAAGGCTTTAGTAGCACTCTCCCCAAGGACGTTATGGGCCCTCCCCTATTAAGGTTAAACCTCCATTCAGGGACAAGTTCACACCTGGTGAAGGCAGTATCGTTTACTTCCTGTATGTTTATGAATCTGCAATAGAAGGAGAGACTGAGCTTCAAAAAAACCAAGTTTATTCTTCCCTGCTTGAGTTGGATGGCTCAAGAAATCATGGTTCCTCAAATGACCACACTTACCACTTGAGCGGAGGTAAAGCAAGCGCTAATTGACGAGTATGGTTCCATGAAAAGTTTACAACGGGTAAAACAAGCCTTTATGTGCCTTAGCCTACAAGTGGGAGAATCGTTCCCCTCATTTGTTGAGCAATTATACAGCAAAGCTCAACCTCTGCTACTAGTCAAACTGCTTCCACTAGATTATGCTATTGCTGCTATAGTGGCTAGCTTAGCGTTGTATCCCACTTTAGCCATTCATATCTCCTCAGTTAAGCATACCTTAAAAAAGATACGGGATATCAAAGAGGCCTTACTAGCAGTGGCTGACTTCTATGAATCTGAAACTCTGCAAAAAGCTCAAAAGCGAGAATCAACTCTGACCCTTCCAGCCTCTTACATGACTGTATCCCTATGGAGCCCAGCTTCTGCAACACTGCAGCGAAAAATTACTCCTCCCCCATGTGAGGATAGCTAGGAAATATTGGCAGTTATGGGGCAACGCTCCACTCTAGCTTCAGGTTCAAAAGTTCAGCCGGTGAAGTCAGTTATAGCTTTGCCTGGTTCCTCTCTTGCTAAGCAGTCTACTAAGGTGAATAACGCATTACACCAACCTAAGCCGCTGCCTCAATCATCCTTGGCCTCAACTTTGGCCGCTTCTAGTTCAAAACCCGCCATTATGGGGCAGCCCAAGCTGATCTCTCCAAAGTCAAACACCAAAGCCATTACACTTCCAACGTCTCCTCCAAAAGCTGGTAAAGCCATGATGCTCCCTTCAAAAGCAAATTGGTAGATGAGAGTGATAAAGCCCTCCCCTGTGAGGAATTAAGCCAGTATCTCAGCCTCCTTTTAGTAACTCAATGAGGTGCATTGGCAATCCCTCTGATGATGATTCTGAAGGGTGTGATGAAGATGCAGGCTATCATGTTTTGTGTGCTCCAAAGGAAGTGCAGGTTCCGTATAGGTTGAGGACTGAACAGTGTGATATGGTCATTATACCACAACGAACTTATCTTCAACAGGTGTTGAGGTTTTCAGAGGTAATTGATACCGATAGTGATGCTGACCAGCTTATTATGACAGTGCTCTGCTCCACTCAGCAGGTCCATACCCTTCAATCTATAAAATATAACTACCCTGCAATGACTCCACGCCTTGCCTCCACTCTCCGGTTGAAAAGAGGTCCTCGCTCTTCCCCCTACTTTTGGTACCACAACAACCAAGGTAGATGTTGTTATCAATAAAGTGCGCGTTCTGGCCATGCTTGATACGGATGCACCAGTGAACGTGGTCTCATAAAAGCTTGTCAATAAAATAAAGTTGGCACCCAACCTGGACTATTCACAAGAGTATGGTACTGCAGGGCCTAATAATACGCGAGCTATTGGAGCCTACTCTTATCTATCCATACGAATTGGGAAGCTCCTACTGGCTGCCCCCACTGTAGCATTAACCAATAACGCTTACGACCTACTCATTGGCATGCAATCCATGATTGAGTATGACGGAATTAACAATATGAAATAGGGATTTCTCTCCCTTCTAAACTATGAAGTTCCTCTAGTCTTTACAAAATGATGAGCCTAATAAGAAGGAATATACATGTGTAGTTGAGTATCCTTCTTCTGCCCTCACCCTTACTTATACCACTTCAGGAAAAAACACTAAAAAGCTGCCTGACTCTGTGGATGGTTCAGAGGGCATTCCATTGTATGCGTCAGAGGAGGTAGTAGTCAAAGCGGGTGAACAAAAGGTGATAGACATCAAATTACTATGCAAATCCCCTGAAACTGCCTTCTGCACTTAACAAGCATTGATGGAATCAGCCCTTTAGAACCTCAGGTGTTGCCAGGTATCCTAGACCCTGCCTACCAGCAACCTATCAAACTTCTGCTGGGAAATCTCACTAACAAGGACATGGTTATAAAGAAGCATCAAGAGATTGAAAAATCCCTGTTGCTTCCCATTGATGACATCCACCAATTCCATTATATTGGGTCTATGCTAGATATGGGACTACCCACTGACCAAATAATATACGCTTTGCCCAACGTTCATATTTCTGATGACCTAACTCCCGATGAACTTAATAAAGTTCATTCCTTACTGGAGTGCTATAGTGACATTTTCTCCAAATCTGATACTGACTATGGGCATATGAAGGGCTGGTGCCACACTATTGATGTTGGTGATGCTAAGCCTATTTGATACAAGCTTCATTGGAAATCAAAATTTGAGGAGCTCCAGATGAGGATGGAGCTTAAACAATTACTGGACGCAGGCCTGCTGGTGCCTTCTCAAAGTCCCTGATCATCCCCACTATTACTCATAAAAAGAAGAATGGGTGGACATCAAGTAGTTATGGATTACCACAAGATAAATAACCTTACCAAAGAGGACAGCTACCCAATCCTCTAGATTTGATGACGCACTGGCCCAACTTTTTGGGTCCAAGTTCTTTTCTGCCATGGCCTTGGCTAGCGGATACTGGAAATGGACCTCTCTCCTCAAGCCGCATCTTTACAACGATCCATGGACCATATCTTGCAAGATCTTATGCTTAGTTGTGTAATTGTATATTTTAATGATATCACCACCTTCTCCTGAACATTCAATGAGCACCTTTCTCATTTAAAGGAAGTGTTCCAACGCTTGTGGGACTCTCACATTAAGCTGAAGCCCTCCAAATGTACATTCTTCCAGAAGAAGTTGGATTTCCTGGGCCACGCCATCTCTTCAGATGGGATCCAGTCTCTCAAAGATAAGGTCAAGGCGATATCCAAGATGCCTGCTCCCAAAACCCTCCATGATATTCAGGTGTTTTTGGGCATGATGGGGTACTACCATCAATTGATCCTTAAATTCGCTCAGCTCAGTGAGCCTCTTGTACAACTTTTAACTAAAAACACTCCTTTTCCATTGAGGAGAAGAACAACAAGCTGCTTTTGAAACATAAAAAGCTGCTACAACAACGGCCTATCCTGAGATACCCTGATTATAGTAAGCCCTTTATGCTGCTTACTGACGCTTCTGACTACGCAGTTGGAGCTATCTTAGCTCAACTGGATGAGCATGGGGTTGATCACCAATTTCATATTTTAGCAAGATGCTCTCTAAGGCTGAACGCAACTATAGCGTCATGAAGAAGGAAGGCCTTGCCGTTCTTCTTTATGTTAAACATTACCGCCCTTTCTTATATGGGACCTCATTTTAAGTGGTCACTGATCATGCCTCTTTAAAGTGGTTACAAAATATGAAGGATCCCATTGGGCGGCTGACACGCTGGGCTTTGAAGCTTCAGCACTATGATATGACCATTGTACTCCAAGATGGGACAAGCCACTTGAATGTTAATGGGTTGACTCAGCTGCCATCCTTCATTTAGATAATAGTGAAGCAGAGCAGCTACATGATCTTCTAATGACCCCTGGTGCTTGGGAGAGTGAGGATGAACCAGTTCAGAAGATGCTAGCTCGCGCATTTCTATAACACGAAGGTGGATAATGGCCATCTATACAAGAAAGTGGGGGTGAACTGGTTACCCTACCTCCGACCTTCAGAGAGAGTACTTGTTATTATGGAGTCTCATACCCTCCTAGGACATAGTGGAGTGCGGAAAACCTATGAGTGATTAAAAGAACGCTACTATTGGGAGGGAATCATGGATATCATAGTCGAAGTCTTTGATGGCTGTTTAACATGTAAGAAGCTGTTTAACTTCAAAACAAAGTATCAATATCAGCCTACCACCCCTCAACAGCCTTTCCACACAATAAGTCTCGATGTGGTTGGCCCTCTTCCTCAAACTCTGGGAGGAAATCGTTTTTTTATTTGGGATTGATCACTTTACCGAATGGGTCGAGGCAGTGGCTATCCCAGCTCAGATGGATAAGGCTACAGCCACTTTCCTCCAATACGTATATCTTTACCTGACATGGTTGCCCCCAAGTTTTGCTCTGCAATAATAGTAAAAACTTCACCTCCCGAGTGGTGAAGATTTTTACAACCATGGGCACCCAACAGCTTTTTTCTGACTCCTACAACCCTTCAACAAATGGTACCGTGGAAAGGGCAAATGGGACCCTGGTTTCTATATATAAAAAGGCCACTTCTGACACCCTCCACTGGGATCTGTACTTACCAAGTGCTCTCATGGCCTACCATAGTTACCAATGGATCCTTAAAATGTTTCCTTTCCGTGTGTTGTATGGACGGGAACTGGGGTGCCAGCTTTATTAGAAAAAAAAAACACATTTTCACTGATATGACTGACCCTTAGCAGTCCATGAAGAAGCTGGCTCAGCACATCATCTAGTTACAATCCAAGGCGATGACCAATCTGGCAAAAACTGTCACAAAAGAGGGTCAAGCTGCAAATGAGCACTGGACCCCTCTTCCTTCCTTCCAAGTATCAGACCTGGTGCTCTAATATCACAATCGCATCACCCCTAGAAGGGAAAACTTAGTCCATATGGGAAGGGCCCTTTGTAGTTACTTATAAGTGTGGGGAGGAGTACTCTGTCAAGTCCCTTGCTTCCAGAATTACAATTAATTGAGTTAATGGGCGATTTTTATGGCCATATTCTCCCTTAACATTCTTGAGGGGGTGATGTCAGACAATTGCCCTCCAAGCTATATGATAAGAATGTTGTGGATCAAATTTGGCCAAGAAAGAAAAATGTCAGACATTTACTAGTCCATGATAGTATCAATTTTAATTATATTGAGAAGATCAGCCAAAAGACCCTGGCTGATTCCCGGTGGAACTCCATTAATCAGGGTAACACCATTTCAAACCCTGCATAACAAAAAATGTAAAATCAAGCGGTCAAATTACTTTGACCTCGCAATGGACCTTGGGGCAACTATTGGAAGGTATGCCCCCAACCACCATCAAGTCCTCTAAAGCACCTACGTGGGGACCAACCCCTTTTATAGGCGTGGCGGAGGTCCCCCAATGTGAAGTATTTTATCAAGTGTTATTGGTTGAAGTTCATCAAAACTTTACCGCATGGGTACATTCTGCCCAAAACCCCACTTACCCTTTTCCTAAAAAAGTAACTCACATTTTCCAAGATCTGATAGGAGCATATACCATATTTCCTAATTTGAAATAATCTAATACTATTCTGAAGTTATTCTCTGTTTCCTCCAGACCCTCAAAACATTTTAAATACTGATTGGTCAGATATCAAAAAGGGTTGTTTTTCCTCTGATCACGCTCTTAATAAAATTTGTAAAAACCCAGCTTTATTAGAGCTTTATATCTATATTTAAATTTATTTACAAACTTTTGGGGAAACTATTAGGCATGAAGCACCATCGAGGAAGAATAAGCTGGTTTCCTACACTTGTATCATATTTGTGAATTTTTATAGAATGTTGGGAAATTACAACTCTCAGATTGCAAAGCATCCATATCCACAAGATATGATCAGGAAGGGTGGGATTTTCAGTCAGAGGTATCAAAAAATTCTGAGATGCTCCAACCCTTGAAAAAAGAGAAAACAGTGAGCCCTATCATGGCTGTGACCAACAGCTGGCGCACCTCTTTTGTACTTTGTAAAAGTCCCAGATGGAAAAAGTTTTTGCACATAAAAGAAAATGGTCAAATCACTAATAGAAGGAGAGTATCTATAACTTACTTGTTCCTAGAAGGGTGCTGCCTGGAGCACAGACCCAAAGCCAAAGAAACTAGTTGTTAGTAGTAAAGTTAATAGAGCCCCATAGAGGGTACTTGAGCTGTAGTAACTTAGGGCGAGGGTGGTCAACAATAGATAAAAGAACAAAACCCAGATTAACAACAAGGCAAGAGTGAACCCAAAATGGGGTCCATACCCAAGCGGTGCTTTGGGTTTTAGTGCAAAAGTGGCCTAGGTTGGAGGGAGCCAGGGTGGCCCAGAGTTGCACCAGAGGAAATAGTTAAGATTATGGAAATCAATTGATTAACGTTGCATTAGACCTCCTTGGAGAGGTCCGCGCACAGGTTTGCCCAAAAATAACATAAGAAAACGTATACCAAAGAATGGTTTTTATTAGGAGGAAGTCAACCAATGAGAGAGGTTGGTCTTGAGAAACATATGTAAGGAAATTTGAGGGAAATAATCAATCAATGGAAGTGGTCTAAGCTGAGGTGCACCAAAAAGAGCAATCATCCATTGGGCATTGTGCTATACTTGGCAATTGACCAAACTCAGGTTATCAATTGTAGGTATAGCCGCCTAAGCTGGGAATGTCAAAAACAAAATGAATTTCAAGACCCTGTTCACCAAGAAATTGTATCAAACCGTTGTTTCTAATTTCAAAGCTGGTTCATTTTAATGCACCTGCTGTAATACAGGGTTAAAATTCTCTCACATCCCCAGGACAAACCTGGACATACCTCACCTTAACCCGCGTTGGTCCAAGGTATGCTTGAGGTCAGGAAGGCCTTCCAACTTCACCCCTTAGCCTCCTGACATGCAGCCTTTTCCTTGGTGTTTTTTCCCATCAATATGTCATCCTCAAGCCATGATATCAGAGCCCAGTGGAGCGCCCAGAACTCCAAATGCACATTTATCTAATAGATTCTAGAGAGGGATGTTCTAGGGTTAATATGTTTGTAGTAATGATCAAGAAAGTACTTGTTATAATTTTGGATGTTAAGATCGGATCCACCTTCAGGGTTGCACAGGTTGAACCTACTTGAACAACAGACAGATGATATGGGGATCATCAGTCCTCTGAACATACAGAAAATATAAGTAAAATAGGGGCAATTTTCCCAACAACACTTTTATTTATTTTAATCAATACAGCGACTCTTTGCTGTTCTGCTTTTTTCCCTACCATTAACAAAAACTTCTTCTTTCAATTGCCCATCTTTCATATATATCAGCGACCTAAGATGATACCATTCTCGTAGCTTAGAATATTTTATTCCGCTGATTTTCATTGGTTTTGGCTGGTGTTCTTCAACTCTCTATTGCCCTAATTTGTGGCGATCAAATTATATTCATTGAATGTCAACATTGCCTTATTGCATTATCTGGAGACAATCCAATAACAACCTGTTATAACCTAATACCACCTCATCTCAAGGCACTTGAATACTCATACATATCATTATACTCAGGTGATTCTCACCTTTCCTTTATAGCTCTTCCAGGCTTATCGTCCAGTCTTATTAGAATCTTGATATTACCCCCCCTTTGACTAGAGAATAAGCCTCCTATTGTTTATATTATTGGAGAAACCTTTCATGCACACAGTTAATGATTTGACCACTTGCTGGGTCTTTAAGGGTGTATGCATCGATACTTTTTTCTCAAAAATTTATTGTTCAACCCAGATTTTGGCCAGCTTGTGTTTCCACCCAAACCTGTGCTGGTCATGGAACAAAACCATTTGACCTTCTTGAAATTGGGTCAACCCACTTCATCATACCTGAATGGTGGCCTGTTTTCTAATATTCTTGGCCAGGCTGAATGAGTATGCTTCCATTTGCAATTTGATCAATGTGTCAGCTAAATTCATCAAGTAATGGTGGGGATCCATTCCGCCAGTATCTTCTAAATTTAAATTTATTACGGGAAGGCTGATAAGGGGATGGACACTTCCAAATGTAGACTCAAAGATAAACGAAACTTGGTAACAGGGAAGACACCCCAGAGAAGCGATGCTATCTCTTGTTGCCAGCGGGAAGGCCACTATGGGAAGGAGGGGAACTTGTAAAGGGGCCGTAACCACAATTGAACATGTGTGGAGGAAAGAGTCCGATTTGATGAGCCAAACTGGGAACCAGGAGGAGACTAGCTGATGGCGATGTGGTAGAGGTACCCAAACATCCACGCCTGGAAGTGGTCCACCAAGTGGGACTGGAATCTGTGGACAGCTTCTGGGAGGGTGGGGGTGGAGCCTGCGATGGCATCCAAGACAATCGTGTGGATAGTCCACATGGCGATTGCAACCACCAGAGCATGAAGGGAGGGTGGGAGGGGATACCATGGATGATAGCAAACATATCTCTTGACAGACTGAAGGGATGTGTTTGATCCTGGCCAAGCAGACGTTGAACTTCGCGCCATATCACTTTAAAGGTAGGGCACTTCTCCAGGCGTGGAACAGCGTTCCATACTGGCCACACACGATGCAGGATGAGTGTAAAGCGTTAGAGCGCTCAGCCATATGGTACACCTGTATCAGGCAGCGCCACGCATGGGAACGGATATGAGGCTGCAACAGAGGGTGGTGTACGTATTTCCAAATAGTCTTTTGGGTCTCAAGGGAATAAGGGATGTCCATCATGTAAAGGTAGTCCACCCTGGATATGACATGGGGCCGTGTGGGGATCAAGCCATCTTGAATGGGTAACCCCTGCACCTCCTGTGTGAACTGAGGAGAGGGGCGGCCTCTCTGGGTTGTGTGTCCACAAATACGGATTCTCCACTCTGCGCTTCGCATGGAGAGGAGAATTCGTTTGTAGTGGGTTTTAGTACCATGAGGACCTGTGGCTGATGGGTGAGAAGCCAGATATTTCATCAAGGAGTGAGGGTGCAATGGATTGTTAAGGCCCAGGGCGCGGGAGAAGTTGGAGTGGGCCGCGTGGGACCAGTGTTGGGAGGGGAGCATAGGGACAGTGACGGCTGCAATCCAGGTGCCCAGGATCTTGGCAGCATGGGCTCTAAGGTCGAGCAGGCCCATGCCACCATTTTGATGAGGGCCAAACATGACCTCAAGCCGCACTGGAGGTGGGCGGCCTGACCATAGCCACCCTTGTAGAAGGGCATACATAGATTTTAAAAAACCTGGGGAGAAGGCGATTGCACGGGCTCCAAACCAGACTTTGGAGAGGAGCATAGAGTTGGCTAAAACAACCCTGCTGGTAAGGGAAGTAAGGTGGGCTCTGAGGGAGGCAATGCGCTTCATCACTTTGTCTAGAATATGACTCTCCATTACTGCTGAGGCATACCCGCCTGCCTCCACCCACACGCCCAGATGGCGGACTGGCCCTATGGTAGGGCGTGGCATGAAGGGGAGCACCAGTGAGGCGGTGTGGGGTGAGAAGGGAAGGCGAGCACATGTGCGAGAAGATGGGCTGGGCTGGGCACTGGTCGCAGGGGCCCAGCAGGTTTGATACTGACCAAGGAGGATGATTTCAGTTTTGGAATTGTTCAGTGCAGCATTACTTACCTGGGAATACTCCTGGATGAGAGCTTCAAGCGCGCGTGCATCTTGGTTATTAGACACCCTGACCACACAATCATCTGCAAACGCCATTATCTTGACTGGGGCTTGGCCTGGTGCATGGACCCCAGTGAGGTGGGCATTCATGTTCCGAAGTAGTGGGTCAAAACTGAAGTTATATAAGAGTGGGCTAAGGGGGTCCCCTTGGCGTAGGCCCCTTTGAGGGCGGACTACTTCCGTGAGGAAGCCAGGGTCACGCACTGCCATTGTTGCAGATTCTGTAAGCAGCATTACCCAGTTGATGAAGCGAGGGGGCAAGCGGAATTAGTGGAGGCAGGCCCTGAGGTATTCCTAGTTTACCCTATCATAGGCCTTCTGTTGGTCCAATAATACAAGTACCCCAGAGGCTGTGGATTGACATACATTAGCCACAGAGTGCACGTTGTCCCAAATCAATCTTCTGGGTATGAAACTGAATTGTTCTGGGGAGATGGTGGCAGACGCTACAATCCCTAAACGGTTAGCCATGATTTTAATTAAAATTTTTGTATCCATGTTAGTTAAAAAAATGGGGCGCCAGTTGGCTAAGTCTAGCTTATCCCCTTTCTTGAAGAGTGTGATGGTGAAGGCCTCTTGCCCTCCTGGTGAAGGCGCGTATCCAGAAGGCTCTGGTTAAGGGAGGCTAGTAGCAGTGGGGATAGATATTTGAAGTACTCCTTATAGAACTCATATGGAATGCCATCAGGGCCTGGGCATTTCTGATTTGGTGCACCGCAGATGGCAGACCAGAGTTTGCTCGGAGTAATCAAATTCATTAATTCTGGGTATTGGGAAATGGTGCAGATGTGAGTGCTATTTATAACATTTCGCCATTTCAGCTGGCTGAATTGGATCAGATCGGTACAACTCAGTGTAATACTTTTTTATTTCGATTGCCACTTCAGCTGGTGTATCTGTGACAGAATCATCTGATCTCTGCACCTGTGTGCAGGCCACGCTCTGGCCTGGTGCAAAGAATATAGTAAAAAATATGCAGTGCATGTGTCACCCTCTGTAATGTGTTTGGCCCTGTACTGAATACAAACCTTATGTTTGTGTTGCCTTTCAAGTGCGTTGAGGTGGGCGGCTGCTTCTGCCCACTTCTGGCCCCAGGCAGGGCTGTAGCCTGTGGCTGGGATGTTGGACTCCAGGTGTGCCAACTCTGCCAGAGCGCGTGAGATGATGGCTGATGTAGCTCGTGAGCGTCAAAAGGAGAGGTGGTGATCATGGCGGATGGTATCCTCTTTGAAGGCTGACCATGTGGAAATTGGGTCCGCGCAAAACGGTGTAATAAACTCTTTTGCTGAAGTCGCTGAATTCACCCAAGTGGAAAATCCTGGCAATGCAATTTTGGGTGGGCGGAGTTTGCACCAATGTGGAGCTCTAGCCACTGTGACAGGTAAGTGGTAGGTTATTGATACCAGCTGGTGGTCAGAGAAATCAATTTTTTAATGTGTAGAAGTGAGAAATATGAGAACAAAATTTTGCCGGCATGAGGATAAGGTCAATGCGGGTCATGGACCTTAGTTGGCCGTTGTGGACGTGGAGGTGCGCCATGTTATCAAGCAGTGGAGCTTTCCACGGCAGTTCATCTAATAACCCAAGGGTGGCCTTTAGAACGCGAAGCTCTATGTAGCCCTAGGGGGCATGGGATGAGGAAGGCCAACAGTTTTGGATGTGTTTAACCAACAGTTCATGTCACCAACTACAAAAAAGTCAGGGGGTAGCGGAAGGGATTTGACCAATGAGAAAAATTTCGACGCTCTTATGCACAGGTTGGGGCATAAATGTTGATGATAGCGTGCTCCACGTTGGACCACAAAAATGTAACAATGAGGACATGGCCATTGAGGAAGGATTCAGATGATAAAAATTTTTAAAAATTGTTTTTCTGAACAAGCACCCCACAGTGCTCAGACCAGAAGGATAGGGAAGGGAGGAACATGGTTTTCCAAGCGTCCTCAGAACCTCATGGACAGTGGGATTCCTGGCTGGCCAGGATGTCCACAGGTAAATTTTTTATAAAATCTCAGTTTCCTAGCCCGGGATGGTGAGGCCTTGAGTCTGGCGATATCTAATGTCCCTAAAGTGAAGGCTTCCCCCATCACACCTTAGGTGTGAGGGGTGGGCACCTGGGCCCACCAGCCTCCTCTGTATCCCCATGGGTCTTCACAGCGGTGCAGGTGTTTTCAGCAATGCTAAAGGTAGTTTTGTTAACTTTAGCAGACAGGTTCGCGTTGGCTTTTGCCTTCACTTTTGTTCCCCCGTTGTTGCCCAAATTTTTTGTGGTGCGGATGAGTTTGGTGCACCAACATTCAGGTCAAAAATTTTTTTCAGTTAGGTTGGAGACCAAGTCAGTTTCAATTGGGGCTTGGTGGTAAAGGTCCAGTGAGATTGAGTCGCCCATTGGATCCTCAGATTGGGTGGCACAATTGGCTTGGGCCTCCTAATCTGATTGGTTGAGGGATTCCCAAGTTGCTTCCGCTGTGAAGGTTTTGATGTCCTCCTGGCGTTGGGGTGTGGGATAGTGGAGGCGACTTTGGCCGCTTCCTTGGCCATGGCCCTGCGGGCCTGTTTGGCTTTTTTCGCTCTTGAGGGGATACAGGCTTTACTAGTAAGTATCAGCCTTGTGCTCCCCACGGAAAGCCTCTTTTTTATTGGTGGTTGGTTCATAGTGAGCCTCCCCGCTGGCCATGGCCGCTGAGGGGTGCTCTTGGAATGTAATGCCCTCCTTGGTGGGGCATGCATGTGCCTTATGGCCGAATGCATCACAGTGGGTGCAGATGGGGGGGGTGCTCTGTCTATGGTTACCCGGAAAGGGTGGGTGGTATGCCCTTCAATATTAATATAAGTGGAGTGTGGGATCTGGGTTAGGTCCTTTGCGATCTCCTTAGTTGGAGTCAAAACTGCAATGGCTTTGCCAGTGCAAAGGTGTGGCATCAGCATAAAGCGTTGCATCTCAAAGGATTGTATTTCACCATATATGGTGAGACCCTCTTTCAGGTGCTGCTCCAGAATGGCACGCTTGACTGTAGTGGGCAAAAAGTTGAACATGAGAGAAAATTTGGTTTGATTTTGTCCATCTTGTGCGCTTGGTTTTGATGACCCATTGCCCTTTGGGGAGGTCAATCACTACGCGCACTGCAGCAGCTTTGTCTGCTGCCTCCTTGTTTTTGAAACTGAGATCCAGCCAACCATGTGACATGCAATGAGTGCAACGTACACTGCGGTCAGGAAAAAAGTGTGCACCTCCCACAAAATTTTTCCCAGAGGGCTGTTTGGTGGATATCCAGGAACACCCAGACTCCATATTTCACCGACGAGTTTGGTTGAGACTGCGGCGTGTTGATGTACTGTTTACATCATGCTTGCCAAGTGAGGATTTCTGGGGAAAAATAACTGCCAGTTTTTTATTTTTGTCTAATCTGCCAGTTTCTCCAGGGTGTTTTCGAACATTTGAGGTCACAGGCCTACCACCTGTGCCTCTTACCTTACTTGCCCAACTGCTCCCTGACGTGGGCGCAAACTAATCTCCTCTGTGAGATTATCAAACTAGATTTAGACTTGAATTGAATAAGTTGCAAAAGTGATTGCAACGAGAGAGAAAAAGTTTTTCCGCCAGTATCTTCTACACATGTATAAAGCAATTCTGGAAGAGCGGGGTGCCATCTGTATAGCAGTTGAAAGGGGCTTTTCCCCATAACATAATGGTAGCTGATATTGTAATCAAAAATGCCAGTAGATAGGAGGAAACTCCAATTAGAGGGTCTACCAGTTACCAGCTTCTTAAGTATGTTCATCAGGGTCCCATTAACCCGTTCAACCATCCATTTTGACTCGAGGTGATATAGAGTCATCAGAACCCCATGGATGCCTGTGAGCTCATTCAAAGTGGGGAGGATGTGCAAGGTTAAGTTGGTTTCATTATTGGTAAGAATGAACTGAGGGCAGCCATGTCGCTGGATAATAAATTCCAATACAAACTTGGCCACTGTGACTACCCCCAAATCCCATATCACCTGCGCTTCAACCCACCTGGGCAAGTGGTTGATAGACACCAGAATGTACTTACACCAGTTGACCTCCTTTGGCAGAGTCCTGACAACATTAAGGGAAACTGTATGCCAAGCAAAATGTGGTTTCATTAAATGATACAAGTTCTTCTGGCGGAATGGCTTTTCACTTGGCACTGGTGGCAACAGGAAATGGTAATAAGCACGTCAAAGTTCATGCTTTCCCAATTGTACCAAGGGTGCAACAGCTCAATTGTCTTGCGCACATCACCATGTCTGACTGCCTTGTGGGCGCTCATAATGATCCCAGGCCTTGCTGAGGGTCGCAGAAAATTCACCGTAGAATCACTGATCCACTTGTACAGTTCCCCATTTTGCTGAAAGGTGTTTGCTCGCATTTCATTTAACGCTTTGAGCATTTGGGGCGGTTTGTCATAATATTTTACACTGAGCAATTTTCCATACATCACATCACTGATATCCGCCATCATGGTAATGGTCAGCAATCGAGATAAATAGTCAGCGTTCTAATGCTTAGCTCCTGGGCGGTGAAGGATCTCAAAGTCACAATCCTGTAGCTTGAAAGCCCATTAAGCTAAACACCCTTCAGGATACTGAGGTTCTTTAACAAACGTAATGACGCGTGATCTTTTATAACTTTAAACTTTACCTCATGCAAGTAGACTCTAAATTGCTTATATGCATAAATCACTACTAAGCCCTCCCATTCGGTCACAGTATAATTACGCTCATGGAAGTTCAGACTTTGACTGCAGTATGCAACAGGATGCTCCTCTCCCTCGTCATTTTTTTGAGAAAGTACCGCCCCAACAGTGGAAAGGGACGCATATGTCTGAATGATAAACTCCCTATCAAAGTTTGGATAGCATAGCACTGGTGCATTGATCAGTGCTGTCTGAAGTGTATTGAAGGCATATTGACGACGTTCCATCTATTTAAACACAGCATCCTTCTTTAATAACTCAAACAACAGACCCCTCAATACATCTTAAGTTGGGGATGAAACGTCAGTAGTAAATGACCATTCCCAAAATACCTGTATGTCATGTTTACTACTTGGTGTAGTCAATTTCTGAATGGCCTCCACCTTAGCCAGCTTTGGTTTCAGCCCTTTGGAGTCTACCACAAACCCCAGTTATTCCAACTGATCTTGAAAGAAGTTACATTTTCGAGGCTTAATTTTGATGTTCGCCTCAGTGAGCTAGCAGAATACTGCTTCTAGATGATCAGTGTGCTCAGAAAAGGGTTGAAGGAATATTTATTATCAAGGTATACAAGGACACATGACAGCTTCAGGCACCGAGGATAGTGTCAATGGCTCGTTGGAATGTAGCTGGGGCGTTACACAGCCCTAAGGGCATATAGGTCAGTTGGAAAAGGCCTTTGGATGTGATCATGGCGTGTTTCTCCCGTTTTCACCATGGGCAACTCGATTTTCCAGTAACCTGATATCAAGTCCATCGCTGAGAAGTAATGAGCTCCCTTTAACTGATACAAAGCATCGTCAATATTCAGCAAGAGGTACAAGTCCTTTTTTGTAATACTATCGAGATTCTGATAGTCTATTACTACGCGGTTGGTGACATCCTTTTTAAAATCAAAATGGGTGAAGCACACGGACCCTTGGATGGTTTGAGCATCCCTTGATCCAGCAACTTATCAATTTCTTCAGTGACAACGTATCCCGCCGCCCTCAATCAGCAGATTGGCTGAGAACTTATGGGGGATGATTTCCTGTGTCTAATAGATTGACACCTCCCAAGCACACCTAAGATCATGGTTGTCAACAGCGAAAATCTCCTTATACTCCTGGAATAAAGCTATCGCTTGGTCTTTTTGCAATTCTTTTAGCCCAATTAAGTTCTTCCACAGTACCACCATCATTTAACCAGCCGTAATCTCAATGTTTAGACCAAATTCATCTAATAAACTAAACTCATGAACCTGAAGGACCTCCTCAATTGGGGTCAAATGTACATATGCCACTATTTATTGTCAGAAGATTTGAATTGGTTTGCTATGAAGATTTGCTAACAAAACCTTGATCTCTCTATGCCCTGGGAGTATAATCACTGGAGCAACATGAGGCTCAAGCTTCGTTTGCAGATAGGTCCCAATGACCTACCATAAAGCTTGACGGGCACTTCCACCTCTAATTTGGTGTTTACTAGGACTTTGTGTCCAGAAGGAATAAATATGGGCACTGCAGTTCAGAGAGGTAGACCTCAGTATTTGTATATCTGCTGGGTAAGGGGCTGAGTCTTGCTTTTTAGTTGATGATAGTGAACTGGAATCAACTCATCACTATATTTAAGGTTAATATGGCCCATGTGCACCGGATCCTTGGCACTCCACTAGAGTTCAAGTAAATTGGTATCCGCTGCCCCAAAATTTCGAAAGTCTCCTCTCTCATATCAATGGAAGCCCCAAGATGTCACAAGAAAGCAGTTATAATTAGCAGGTTGTAATTATTGTTTGGTAGCACAATCACCGGAGATACAATGACAATGGATCCAAACTGCAAAGGTTGCACACTGTATGCTCCCTCAGAGATGGTGCTTTCCACTCCAGTGGTACCGTACACCATTTGTATGGTCCAAATCAGGTTTTACCGTCAACTTCACCATCAACTTTGTCAAATTATGTTGACTGGAGCGCCTATATCTATTCTAGTGCAAACTCTCTTTGCTACAAAAATATCACAGTGTGTACAAACAGAATAAGCAGAATACTGACTGTTTAATACTTAGACATTTATGGGATCTCTTTTTTTGAGAAAACTCATTATCCCCTCACCAACTTTAGGGTATTCGTTAACAACGGTTTCTAATGGAAGAGCAACGTTTACTCCTTTCAGAGTTGGTGCATCTTCAGCGGAATCCAGCTTGTCCAAGGAAGCATAATCAATAATTTGGCAGGCGAACAAGTTTGGTTGCTCATGAGGTCCTTCATTCGCCGCAGACTTGTCTTGAGCTTGTGTCACAACATTGACTCTTCCAACTAGCTGCTAGTAAAAATCCTTCTCATATTGAGGGACTTCCACAGGATATACTACTATTGATTCAGGGACGTCTGGGGTTGGGATCATAGAGGCAGAAAGTCCAATCTATACTCCACTCCATCTTTTCCCTGGTAATATTGATCTTGTTGCATGTAGTGCACTTGAAGATTAGGGTAGCTTTGTGCCAAGTGGCCGGGCGACCACATTCATAGCAACTAACCCCATAAGAGCTGCGTCCTTAGTTTTCATAAGAGGTTCAGATCAGAAATTTTGGGGACTTCAGCGTAACCAGCGTAAGGTTGGTAAGATGATTGCTGGCATTTGGTGTAACTAGGTCCAGGTCAGTAGTCAGGTTGCTGACAAGTTTCGTAAATGGCCCTGTGGCAGTAGTCAAACTGTTGAGATTAATTTGGATGATGAGGCACATAATTATAGTAGTATTGGGGGTTGCTATGTGGAGTGTGGGCTGGACAAGCGTATTACCTCAAATAAGAGGGTCCAGCGGAGGCAGTATTTTCCGCTTTAGTCTCTCAGAATAAATTTAGGGGATATGTGGCGCAAGAACTGCACAATTTTGAGCAGGGGAACGTCTTCATATAGAATCGGTGAAATGACATTGTGAAGCTCATGGTATGGCTTCACTGTGAAGATCATTGAGATACACACATAAGCTTCTGCTAAGTATCCTTCCCCAATCAACAAGTGATCTTCCATCATATATTTATCAGCAAACTACATGAGGGTCTCATTATGGTGGAACCCAATTGTCAAGGATTCCACCTTTGCTGCGACATCTTTGAGGTGCCCCCAAACAGTCAAAGCATGGTATCCTTTACATCCTGATAGATAGTGGAGCTTCTTGGGAAGTAGCAGGTGACTTGATCAGCATTCCCAACATCCAAGGCAGATATAAACAGTTTTCTTAAGCTGATTGGATGCACCTTCCACTGCAAACTCAAACCATTTGAAGTAGCCATTGATATTCCCATTTCAATCAAACGGAGGCAGCCTCTTGATATTGAGCTCCTCATCCCGTCCATAGATGTGTCTTTTTTGGGGCATACTGAGGAATGGGTCCAGATCCAAAAGTAGTCTCTAATGAGAAGCTGGTCCAGTGGAAGTTGGGATGTCCAATGCTTCAGAGGTAGCGTGGCCTTCTGATGTGAGTAGTACTGCTATCACTTGAGAAAATTGGTGCTCCAATTCATACTCATATCCAGAGCTACCATCCTGATTGTAGTAGCTCCGACCAGCGTCATATTCCTCATCATATTGTACCCCCTTGTAGCTCTTCCTCTTCCCAATGAGAGGGCTGGGAGGTACTGGTTAATTTCTGCTCCACGCAATGCAGTTGTTTGGTAGTATCATAAAGTGATTAGTGAGTTACTTGTTTTGATGTCCCAGATTTTTCATTTGACTAAATGTGCTATCAAACTGGTGTATAACGGCATACCATTCTTGAAGAAGTTCATCCTATTTCTGGAGCACTGCTTCTAAAGTGAGTTTGAACTCTTCATATTTGACTGGTGCATTGATTTGTGAAGATTACCCAGCAACGCAGGCTTTATGAGACATAGCTGGTGACTGGAGATTTTGATTTCTTAGTGGTTGATCAATGGGTCCCATGTAGTTAGCACCACTGATATAATTTTGGATGGTATCTTTGGGATCTGCCATAAGAGTCACACAGGTCAAACCCACTTGAACAACAGACTGACAATGGGGATCATTGGTCCTCTGAACATACTGAAAATATAAGAAAATAGGAGCAATTGACCCAACAACACTTTTATTTAATTTAATCAATACAGCGACTCTTTGCTGTTCTGCTCTTTCTCTACTAATAAAAATTCTTCTTTCAATTGCCCATCTTGCATATATATAAGCGACTTCAGATAATACCATTCTCATAACTTAAATAATTTATTCCACTAATTCTCATTGGTTTTAGCTAGTATTCTTCAACTCTCTATTGACCTAATTTGAAGCGATCTAAATTATATTTGTCAAATGTCAACATTGCCCCATTGCCTTATCTGGAGGCGATCCAATAACAAATTGTTTTAACCCAATATTGCCTCATCTCTCAGTTCTCAAATACTCATACATATAATTCTAGTTGTAAGATTATCACATTCTGTTGTAAATCTTCCAGGCTTATCATCCATTCATATTGGAAACTTGAAAGTACTAGAGGCTCTTAACAAGCCAAATAGTTTTAATAAGGGAAAATGCAGGTCTTGAGTGGCATACTCAGGGGCGGAGAGGCAGTGAGGATGACAACTTCTCCAGATACTACAGTTAGAGGCCTTTGTATGGTGAGAATTTACCCATAATTGTACTTGAGGCGCTTTTGTTAACTAGGATGACCAAATGAGAAATTCTTCAGTTAAATATAAAATGCAGTTTATAGGGCTATCTGTCTTCAAAGTTAGACATAGGATATTAATTCAACTAAACCTCTAAATGGGGTCATCTGCAGATATAAGGCGGTGGTTGGATTGTGTAATTGACCAATAACAGGACACAACAGAGGGCATTGTTATAGATTGGATGGATGTGAAGCATAACTAAAATTTTTCCATTCAGGTATGAATCACACAAATGATCTGCTTCAGAGATGGAGTAGCGAGAGGATATACAGAATTTAATATTGCATCAATTCAGTGGTAATTTGCGGGGCTACCTTTTGTTGGGGTGGTGAACGTTATCTTCAGCAGATTGCACATGGCGATTGAGCATATGATCCCTTAACCTTGGCCACAGTGCTGACGTGTATCTGGACGTTTTGTAATTGCCAATTTTGTGGCCAGTAGTCCTTCAAAAGCTATACAATTATGAGTTTAACTAGCACCAGCGGCTTCCTGATGGAAAGTTTTATCATTAAGAAGATTAGATCTTTGGCTCTTAGTGGAAATTTTCCTTTTCTAAGGCAGTAAGCAATGCACTTTTATGTAAAAGTCAAAAAAGATAGATTAAATTCAAGCATAACTTTATTTAATAACAATGGAGAATATAAATTTGTTCAAGGGGGTGAGCTCTTGTTGCTAATATCAATCCTCAGGATTTCTGAGATCTTCTATCAAACTCTATTTTAGTTCTAGATAGTCCCAACCTGAGGGGGAATTAATAGATATTTATTTAATTATTCTGGGCTCCTAAAAGCTGGAGGTGAGTGAAAGGGAGGGAGTAACCGTCAAAAAAAGGAGTGGGATTGGTGCGCTAGAGACTTACTGCAGTTGACAGACTGAGTGAGAGAGGGTTGACGACATAGTTAAGACTTTCAGGGCCATCTTGAAGTGCAACTCCTCTATTATACCTTAAGCTAGCTTAATCTTGAGTTTAGGAAAGAGTAAGCGTAAAGAGAAGTAGGATTACTATCCTAGACCTTTTATAATGATGAAAAATTATGTTAGTTTGATAGAGAGGCATATTAGGTAAAATTGAATTAGAGATAAGGCGAAACAAGGCTAAATTTAGCCCCTGGCTCATACTGGTCATTGGACTATAAGATGGTGAGCCATCCTGAATTCATTTAAAAAAGCCCTTTTGGCGTTATATTTATTTGTATGAGGATGGCTGACCAGGGGACAGACACATCCGATATGTAGGAGAAAAGAAGAGGCGGAGAAAACAGAAGAAGGAAAAGAGAGCAAAGCAATTAAAAATAACTCAGAATACGACATGGCACACTTTGGTGTGGCTGGGGCCACCGGTGGTGGGTGACTAGACCTTGGGTGGTATGGCGACCCTGGCTAGTAGGGTGTACCGCCTATGGAGACTGTGAGGTTTTCAGTGTCATATCAGAGGAACCAGATTTGAACTCATGTTCCCATCCGTTTCTTCCATTTGTGTTGGAGTGAGCCGAACAGCCAGGCTTGGAAGTGGTCAGCCAAATGGTTGTGGAACCTGACGATGGTTTGGTTAAGGTTGTGGAAGACCCCATAGAATGCGTCAAGGGTAATTGTGTGAATAGACCATATTGCAATGCACACAATTAGGGCCCTCAGTGTCTGGGGGATAGGTGAGGTCATGTTGAGTGCCATGATATCACGGGACAGTCGGAATTTGGTTGTGGGTGGTTGTTGAAACAAGTGCATCACGTTGGCCCAGATATGCGCAGATGGAGGGCATTCTTCTAGGCGGTGTGCTAGTGTGTTGGGTCCGCCACAGATGGCGCATGTCTTGAACATTGAGAACGTACGGTTAACTGTTATGTATGTGCGGCGATGTATCGCCACATTGTAGAGCACACTTGTGGGGATAGGAGGGGACAAGTGACGATGTTCCACACCTGTTTTTGGGTTTGTAGATCATATGGGATGTCTTGGTGGTCCAGATAGTCGATCCTGGACAGAGGGAAGGATGGTAATGGGTTGGGCGCATTAGATACTGTTTGTCCTCTGTGGAGTTGCACATATCCAGTTTGAGGGTGGGTGTCTTCAGATTGCTGTGCATATGCGAAACTCCAATTTCCTTGTCTTAGGCTGTATAGTATACTTTTGAAATATCAGTTGGTGCTATGTGGCCCAGTGGCATTTGGGTGTGTTATAAGGTACTTCATCAGGGTCTTCAGGTTGGAAGGGGACCTCAGATGTAGTGCCCTTGCAAAATTTGTTGGGCTGCCTTAGCCCAGTGTAAGGATGGTGGGTTGGGTGACGTCGTGGAGGCTATCCATGAGCCTAGTATTTGTGTTGCTCTTTCCATGAAGTTGGGCAGCCCCATCCCTCCTTTCTTCCGTGGGCCGTACATGGTCTCCAGCCTAGTAGGTGCACGGTATCCCGACCATAGCCAGTTCTGCAGGAGCTTGTAGACTGCATCGGTGAAGTTGGCGGAGAAAGGGATCGCATGGGCAGCAAACCATAGCTTTGATAGGATCAGGGAGTTGGCTAATACAACTCTTCCAGTTAGGCTGGCTTTATTCCTTCGCATACATGTCATTCTACTTGTGATGTTGTCCAATATGTTGGTTTCTATGGTGTCAAGAGCATATCCACCAGCTTCTAGCCATATGCCCAGATGACGGACTGGGTCAGTGGCGAGGTGGGGTGCAAAGGGTAAGCACAGTGGTTTTATTGGCTTGGGTCTTTGTTGTGTGGTTAGGTGTGTGGTTGGTTGGTTTCTGTGGTGGTGTGGGGGTGGGGCCCAGTTTGAGATGAATTTGCCCATTACAATTACCTCTGTTTTCTGTTTTTTTCAGCATGGCATTACTCACTGATTCATATTGGTGAATGATGCGCTCAATCGTCCTGGCATCCCTATTGCCTGAGACTCCAACGACGCAGTCATCAGTGAAAGTGAGCATTTTGGTTGGTGGTTGTCCCTCCAACCTGATTCTGGTGAGCTTTGAGTTTGCAATGCGGAGAAGGGGGTCAAGGGTGAAGTTGTATAATAGGGGCTAAGTGGGTCACCTTGTTTGAGGCCTCTTTGGGGGTGATGGTGTCGGTTAGGAAGCCTGAGCCTCTGATTGCAAACTTGGCTGAGCGCGTTAGGAGGAGCGCCCAGTTTATAAAGCGGGGTGTTAGGTTGAAGGCCTTTAGACATTGTTCTAGGTATTCCCAGTGTACTCGGTCATATGCTTTCTTTTGGTCCAGGAAAGCAAGGGTGCCTGTGGGGTTAGCTTGGCAGATATTGGCAATTGTATGGATGTTATCCCAAATTGAGCGGCTTGGGATGAATCCAAATTGATGGTGTGAGAGGGTTATCTGGGCGATGTAACCCAAATGTTTAGCTAAAATTTTTGTTAGTATTTTTGTATTGGTATTGGTGAGAGCAATTGGGCACCAGTTGTTCAGATCTGCTTGGTCTCCTTTTTTGAAAAGTGTGACCACGTATGCATCTTGGCCGCCAGGTAGAAGGAATGTGTCTTCTAGGCACTTGTTCATAGTTGCTAGTAGTATTGGTGCGATATGTTTGAGGTATTTTTTGAAAAATTCATATGGGAGGCCATCAGGCCCAGGGCACTTGTTGCGTGGGGTTGATCTTATTACCTCCCATAGTTCTTCTTTTGTTATGGGTGCTGCCAGGTCTGGTTGGCCAGCTATGGTATTGATATTGGCAGATGATAAAATTTTTTCAATTTTGTTGGGTGATGCGAAATCCGCCATGTACAGGTCAGTAAAAATCGGTGTAATTCAGCTGATATTTCCGATGTTGTGGATGCCATTGTGTCATCCATTCGGCAGACCTGTGTGCAGGTCGCTGATTTTGAAATTGGTTTAAATCGGCGGAAAAATTGGACTGCGTGAGTTTCTCTGGATAAAATGTATTTTGATTTATAGCATATTTTGGTGTAGTGCTGGTGTTTTCTAAATAGGGATTTTACCTGTGTTGATAGATGAAACCACAGGCGGCCCCATTGGGGGTGTATCCCTCACTAGGTGTATTATTTTCTAGGTGTTGAAGCTGTCTGATAGCCTTGTTGATTGTCATGGACATCGCAGCTGTTTTTCTGGAATTTAGGTAGCAAGCTTTCTTAGTTGCATGAGCCTTGAAAGTTTCCCATTCAGCGATACAATTTCCATCAGGTAATTGTCTTTCTTGCCATATTGTTAGCACCATCTTGATCCAGAGTTTAAGTTCCGGAAGGTGGATGGTGCTTGGGTGAACTCTGTGCCAGGTGGGCAGTTTTTGTATTTTTCTGAGGATGATAGCATTATCGAGACCATCTGAAGGTCAGAGAAAGGGATAATTGTTGTAAAGTTTGATACTTGGTGCCGGAAGTCTATAGGGGCGAGCATCAGGTCAATCTGGGTCATTGAAACCAGCTGGTTATTGTTGTGGTGGGGTCTTGTCATGTTGGCCAGGGTGGGGGCTTGTTTGGGGATGGTGTCGCATATGCCCAGTGTTGCCTTTAGTATGCATAGTTCCGTGTGGCCATGGGGTATAGCCCTAGATTTGGGCCAGTGGTTGGTATTAGTGTTTAGCCAGCAGTTGAAATCCCCCGCAAAAAATGTTGCCTCAGGGAATGGGATTGATAGGATATCAGACAGTGATTTTTGGCGGTCATTCGGATTATTTGGGGCATATACACACACCATGGCGAAATTTTCTCCATTCCATTCAAGGTCCGATATGAGTAGCCATCCCTCCAGGTAAGATGCTGTGTTTTTGATTTTTACTGGAGGGTTACAGTTTGTTTGAATTACCATCCCACAATGGTATGTCCAAAAGGATTTGGCTGGAAGGAGCATGGTTGACCATGACTCCTCCTCCCCCAGTGGACAATGGGGTTCTTGGATGGCCAAGATATCCACAGGGATATTGCGCAGGAAAGCCATTTTTTTGGCCCAGGACGTGGGGGCCTTGGCTCCTGCAATGTTGAGCGTCCCTATGTTGATTGTGGTAGTCCCCACATCAGGAACTCTGGGGTGACCCACTGAGGTCACCCAGTTCCTTCTCGCAAGTCATACTGCGAGTGTGAGGTCGATTAGCCATATTGTTATCATTGTGTTGATTGGCAATCTTGGAGCTGGCATTATTTGGTTTTTTCTGGCTTGGATTACTCCATATGTTTTGGGTTTGGCATGTGTTGGCTTTTGCCCCATCGGAAGAATTTTTTTACCACTTACCTGTGAGTTTGATGGGTGGGAGTTGTGGGTCAGGGTGGTTGGTTCCTGTGCATAGGTGTTCTCACATTGTGATTGGCTGAAGTTGTCTTCCATGTCATCGTTGAACATATATGATTGGTTGGGAGGATTTTCAGTGGTGCAATGTGGATCTACACCCGCTTGGTTGAGTGTGTTTGATTAATTGTGTCCAACAGTTTCTTCATTTTGGTTGTTTTGGGTTTTATGTGTTTGTTCTGATTGGTTGTTCCGCTGTGCTGCCATGGCATCCGCTTGAATCTGTTCTGGGGAAATCGTGGAGCAAGCTTGGGTCTTGGCGGAACTCGCGGCCTGCTTGCGGGCGGTCTATGCATGACATTGGTCCTTGCGTGAGATGGGCTCAACCAAGGCAATATCAGCTCTTTCACCCCAATAAAAGGCAAAAGTAGAGTCTTTAATTTTCCCGAAAGTTGGGCTTGTTTCATCCATATTGTCTTCACAGAATTCCGGTGCTTCAATCCCGCATTTGATGGGGCAGGCATGGTCCTTGTGGCCTATTGCTGAGCAGAATTTGCAAGTGGGTGGGGTGTGCTCTGGTGTGATATGGAAGGGGCGGGATACGCTGCCATTGGGGAGGTTGATGGTCGCTGTGCAGGGAATTAGGGTGATGTCCTTGGCCACATCTTGGTCGGGTTCAATAATAGCAATTGCCTTTCCTGTGCACAGGTGGGGCAGGAGGGGAAAATTTTTCAAATTCAAATTGTTTGATTACTCCGTAGCCTTTGAGGCCCCCGCAGAGTTCATCCATGAGGACATCATGGTGCACGGTGCTTGGAAGTCAGTCAAATACAATGAAGAGGTCGTTTGCCTCATTCCATCATGTGTGCACCATGCGGATAATTCTTTCTTCATTGTTGGTTTTTATAAAAAATTTAATTTTTGCTGCTTCTGCTGCTTCTTCTGCGGACATGAACCTGACATCCACCCATCCTCTGTGTAAATTTTTGTAATTTACTGAGACGGTGTTTGGGAAAGTCGTGGAGAAGGCCTCCCCCATTCTTTCCCATGACTCAAGGGAAGTATCGCTGACCATGATTCTGAGGCCATGTTTGAGGGAGGATAAGGGTTGAGAGTGTTCAATTTTATATGCGCCCATTTTTTGCAGGAATTGCAAAAATCTGGGTGTGGCGTTGTGCTCACCCTTTTTGGTGGGTGGGTGAGTCAATGTTCCATTGGGGCATTTTCCCCTGGCGGGTTGGAAGGGCTTCAGGCCTTTTGCACTGGCCACTTTTGCCCAACTGGTGTTGTTGCGGATAAATTTGCTCATATTCCAGGTTGATTGTCAATCTCAGAGAAATTGCGTAGAATCGTGTTATTATTAAAAGTGATAATAACGGGAAAGAAAAGCCCTTTTGGCGTTATAAATCGTTTGAAAATAAAATAATGTAAAGCTAATTTCATTCCATAAGCCCATTTATAGCTTTAATAATATATATAAATAAATATAGGCTGAGAGGGGGTGGAAGGTGATTCAGTAAGGTCATACGGCTACCAACCTGAAGGTTGCAGGTTTGATTCCCACCCTTCACACATCAATTGGGGTGCCAGCCAAAGGAAGCTATTGGCGGTTAGTAGGTCTAATAACACGAAAACCTTACCCATGACATAACCAGAAAAATTTGAGTCCCAATATGGAGGTGGAAAAACTTTCTTTGATGGAGTTGACCCTGTTCAGGTTTCATGTCATTTCTTTATTTCAGTAATGCCTGTCCCCTGGTCAGCTTGCCTTGGTTAAATAAAATAAATATAGGCTGACAGGGCCTGAGTAAATATTTTCATCAAAAGTCAAGGTCAAGGCTTCACACCTACAAGGGAAATCCTGACACTGCCTCCTCCAAGACTCAACTTATTGTGATAATGAACTTGCCAGGGTCAGACAGTCTTGATAAAGGTCCCAAATTAACAGAGTTTTGCTGGTTGTGATAGCCAATGAAGTGGGGTTAGGTGACAGCTTGGCAAGTAAAAGTTAGGTTTCTGTCTCAAATTCTATAGTCCTCCTCTGGTAGAAAAGAGTATCTCATAAATTTCATTTGCCTGTATAAACTTAATTTTAGTGATGCGGAGATCCCAAGGTCTATAGCTCACCCAACTTAGGAATGGCAACCTTAGTTCAACATTAGAATGGAAGAGCTGAGTGCATGGATAAAAGGTATTCAGTTTAGAACTAATTTCAACATAGAGTTTAACGTTACAATTCTTGAAGTAGTACACGTTTATGCCAAGATAGTTGATGGCAATGGCTTGATAGTTAAGGTAGACAAGGGACAGAGGAGTATAGTAACAATCTGACATTTCTGAAAGATAGGAGCAACAATGAGGTAGAGGGGGGATAATGCAAAACTAAAACCACATAGATTTTGATGTCCAAGCTGACTTTAGGCGGCAATCTTTCACTTGGTAGGTTTTGACAACTTGATGCCAAATCAGCTTGAATTCCTAGAGCGACATTGAGGTTTCTAGAGTGAACTAATTCAAAGGGTGGTTAGCTGAGCGGGTAAAACTGCTTTGACCCTAGTGCAGGTTTTGAGTTTGAATCCTGTACTGGCTAGAACACATTCTTGGTGTGGTATATTTGTCCCAAGGTTGACCCACCTCAAATACTTGGTTAAATAAAAATAGAGTGAACTAATTCAAAGTAGGGGCCAAAATGGCAAAGGGAAAGTGTTAGTTTTGTTTTTACCAGTTGACATGTTATTTTTACTATTTGAGGTGGGCTGACCTGGGGACAATACCGCACCAATTAATGGGAAATCAAATGAATGGGAAAGGAGGATAGAATCCAGAAAACCTCCTTGCGCAGCATATGATAGGCCAGGAACTCCATGGACTGACTTTGCTATTCGCTATCTTGATTTGGGGCTATGGTGTGCAACATCAACACTCATAGTTGTCCCCTACCCAAAGTTACTGTACCGGAATTGAACTTGGGGAGGCAGTGGTAGAGGTACCTATTCTATCACTGGGGTATCCTCCCCTACCAGTTGACATGTTAATAAAGGTGAAGAACTTTGAATTTGCTCTGCATAAATTCAAGATGGTGGATGGGCAGTTCATAAATGATTCTGGCGACAGGATTAGTCACCATACAAAATTGTGGAACCAATAGATAAATTATATAGATAGTAAATGGAAGGTAGTTTGGTTGCCAGGGTTGATGTTGGGATTTTTGCCCATATTACCAGCTGACTAGATTACCAAGAGTCACAAGGGGGTAATTTCCTATAGCGAAATGAATTGAATATCAGTTGACCCTGATTCTGGGGTAAAAATAAAAAGAGATTTTAGGTAATTCATATGGTTCAGATCCGTTGAGGATCAATCTGGGTGAATGCTTAAGATCTTATTGGGCAGAGTTGCTGACAAAATGGGGCATCTGATAGTTGATTGATGATAACTATCAGGTGTACTAATTGTGATCAGTAAGCTTTCAACACCAATCAAAAGAAATTTAAGGATCAAGTTGTAAGGCGAGTGATGCCACATGCAACTAGCAAATTGATCAGTTGGTTCACAACCTGCTTTAATGGGTATCAAGTAAAATTACCTTATCAGGTTGCTTAATAAATATGGTTGGTTTTCTGGGATTGTGAGGAAAACGTTAGGTACATGTTTTCTGACTCTTTCCATTTTAGGTCTCAAGGATGTCTGACTATGAAACCTAGCCATGATGGGGAAGACCATCGCTGATAAGAAAACAATGGTAAGTCAATAACAATGCCTGCCGTTTCATCAATGAGGTGCCAATTGAGGGTTGGGCGCCGAATTCCCACTACAAATTCCCCTAAGAATTCACTTAATAAGAAACAATCCATTTCTAGTTCTATTCTTCTTCAAGGAAGTTATTTATATGTGCTTTAATTGGAGACTCTTTAGGATAAAGAGTAAGAATCTGAGCGTTGATCCAGAGAGGAGAAGCTGAGCTGAATTGGGGATTGCTGATGACTGTTTGTCATCAGAGAGAAGCCGTAAACAAGGATAAGAGCATGGATCAAGTTACGCACTATAAGGGAACTAATTCCTATTGAGGGCATCTTGGTATTTTGAGTAGGGATACTAGTCAAGCGTTAGACTCAATACTAGTGCTTATTCAACTATGGATAATAGTTTTCATACTATTATCAAACGAATACATATTATTATCAAACAAAGTGGATAATTGCACAATACTGAACCTGTGCAGTAATTTAACTTAGGGGTGTCAGCCGTGAACAATCAACGAAACTCATAAATATTAACAATTGTCCAAAGCATAAAGGGTAGAAATTTTAGTGCGCAGCTTCATGTAAACTTAGAAAGGTGGTCAAGAGGCAAATTCTAAAATCCTCAGAGTTGTACCAAGTTCATCAAATATTTATTAATTCTCTTGATTTTGACAAGAAATCAAAAATTTTAGTAAAAAATAAGTTAATTTTAATTTTTAAATTTTATATGGGGAAGGCCGACCATGAGATGGACACTTCTGATATATAAAACTATCAAGCACTAATATACGCTAGAGGCACCCCAGAGAAGCTAATGCTGTCTCTTGTTGCCAGAGGGAACGCCAATTAAAGGAAGAGGGGTATTGTGATTAGAGGCTTGCTCCACTATTGAGCACCTATGAAGGAAAGGTTCTGAAGTGATAAATTATACCAGAAACCAGGATAAGACCAATTGGCATTAACAGGATGGTAGATAACTAAAAATCCATGCCTGAAAGTGGTCCATAAGATGCAACTGGAATTGGCGTGCAGCTTATTGGAGGGTGGGAGTATAGCCTGAAATGGCATCCAAGACAACCGTGTGGATAGTCCACACAGCAATTGCAACCACTAAGGCTCAGATGGAAGGTTGTATAGGTATTTTCAAGGACAAGGCGAAGATGTACTTAGAGAGGCTGAAGGTCTGTGTTTGATCCTGGCAAAAGGGACGCTGAACCTCGCAACAGATTGCTTCTGAAGAGGGCATTCTTCTAGGCGGTGGACCAAAGTCCCATATTAGTCACACATAACACATGAGGAGTGTGATGTGTTGGATCGCTCTGCATTATAGTCTACCCATTTCAAGCACGCCACACATGGGAACGAACTTGTGGCTCAAAAGAGGGCAATGGGTTTACTTCCAGATGGATTTCAAGGTTTCTAGGGAGTATGGGATGTCCAACATGTCCAGATATTCCACTTTGGCCATGGCAGGGTCCTCCTGGGTATCAAACTG